>JAVJIF010007755.1:0-159477 GCA_038442645.1 Agave tequilana | reverse complement strand
TAGACTTTAAAGCATTAAGGGCTTTTGCATTAGCCTCATATTCTTACCATTTAAACAATAATCATTAGTGATGGCAAGGTAAACATGAATGCCTAGGGCCTTGAGGTACAAAGACATTCTTAACCTTCCATATAGGATGTAAGAATGTCAAAGGTGGGTGGTGGACATGAAGTCCATGGAGTGTGTACAAAAATGTGATTAGCCTAAAAATAAGGATCTTTAACTCTAGGTTGTGAGACCCAAATTCAGAACACTTTGGCTCTGATACCAATTGAAAGATCACCTAGAGGGGGGGTGAATAGGTGATGGCTAATCTAATGGTCACTTAATGCCAATAATGCGGAAGTAAAAACTATTATGACCTAAACAAACTATTTAAACTAAACACTACGTATAACACAAGAGTGTAGCCGAATTTCCCGGGAAGGGCTCTGGACTAACTCCTCTAGATTCCCCTGGATAAAGGTTGAGGTCGCGTTGGCTCTCTTGGTTAATACAAGTGTTAGCAAACAAACCCAAGCATGTATATCAATAAAGCACAATATGAATATCAAGCATGTAAGATAAGCACCATAATAGCATGCAAGATATAAATAAGAGACAAAGAGAGAGAGTGTGAGCAATCGCAAACACAAGGGATTTGTTTCGAGATTCAGCACACTTGCTCTACATCCCCGCCTTCGACACACGAAGGATTTCCACTATAATCGATCCCACCGGATCACTCGGTGCCGCAACACCTACAAGCTCTCGGACTCCCTAGTCCGTACACACCGCAAGCCACAAGCTCGCCGAGGCCGCACTCAAACAAAGAGTTCACATACAAACTCGAAACAACCGCGAGCGCACTCGTCCGCCTCCACAAGAAACAAGAAAAGATCTCTTGGTGATCTAAACACTTTGATCACCAATAAACACTCTTACAACAAAACCCTATAGGTAGATATAGCAATGATAGCTCAAGTGGGTGTTGTGAGAAAACAAGGATGAAAATGGTGGAGGAAAACTCAAGAAATCTCTTTTTAACACTCTTAATAAAAACTCCCCCTTTTGATTTGAAGTATTAGCTCTCAATTAGTGGAGAAAACTCTTTTAAAGAAGTGGGAAAAACTGGCTCAAAGTCCACTAAAAATCTTGTTGAAAAACAATGTCCAAACCCCCAAATTTATAGGGCTAGAAAAACTAGCCGTTGGGGTCTGACAGAACTGTCGGTCGACGGCCAACGGTCATATTCAGACCGTTGTGCCATCGGTCGACCGGTCGGTCGACCGAGGGCAAGGATACAGAGAGCAGTCTCTCTGTCCGGTCGACCGCCCGGTTGGCCGGGGCCTTTCAGAGAGTAGAGCTCTTGGACGGTCGACCGGTCGGTCGACCGGCCTCCTGCCAGAACTGGCGTGCACGTCTGTGCACGTCGGTCGACCGTGACGGTCGGCCGACTTCAAGCTGCGATCGACCGTCCCGGTCGACCGGCTGAAGCCAGTACAGAAATGAAAAAGGGATTTAAAACTTGGTCTTTTTGATTTGAAATAAAATCCGATAAAATACTGAAAAATCTACAAAAATAGTTTTAACCAATATACTTTGATAAACAAACATGCTTGCACAAAATCAAGGTATGTTACAAATGTTTTGGACTATTTTTGTAATATGGAAAATTGGCTCCAATGAAAACAGTATTTTTCCAAACTTGATTTTCTAAAACTTGTTTTTTCCAAAACTTTCTCCAAATACAAAAATAAGATATTAAACAATTTTGAAAGCATATGTGGTATGGATATGATCCACTACACAAATATGGTGAAATATCTATGTTTTGACATTATGCACTAAACATGGTTTTAGATAAAACATGTAAACTTGAAAACCAAAAATCAAACAAGTATTTTCTAAAATAGAAAATCTTTGTAAAACAAACTAAATCAAGAGTGTGTGTGTATATGTACTTGAGCAATCCACCACTATTCTATCCTTTACATTTTATCTAAAAATAAAATCTTATAAAAATAACCTAGACACAAGTCTTCATCTTCTTGAAGTCTTCACTTGAAGCCTTCTCATCTTCTTGACTTGGTCCAAACACGATCCAATGGCTCTTGGATCAAACGTGCTAGCTCCAAACTTGACTTCAAATTCTTTGTTGAAAGCTATGCACCTACTAAGATCTTGATCATAAATCTGTCACTAATTAAACACAAGATCATTAGTATTATAACTACATGAGTTGATCATCATCAAAACTAGAGTGATGGGCCTTCGGGCCAACACTTCCATCTTAAGAAATCAAAATAAATAACTTATAATTCCATTTATCTAATACCAGGGAAAAAAAAAAATTACCGAACATAATCACCTAACAGAACAAGTACAAATAAAATGCATATATTGATACATGTCATGCAGTATGATGAGCTAATTATCTTTTATTTTTCCTAAAAAGTATATATAATGAGCTAGAAAAATTGGTATTAGGGGTGCTTTGAATGCGAATCAGACCTGACTTTATCATTTTCGTATTTCTTATTCAATCACGAATACAAATACAAATACATGTAAGTTTGACAATTTAAAAGAGACTGCAATATCCTCTATTGTTTTTTGTCCCCTTTCTCCTCCCATCTCCTTCCTCATCCATTCATTCCTCCTCTGCCAACCCACTAGCGGTCGGGTTTCTCGGGGACAACATGAACCAAAACCCGAACCACTTTCACCCGTTAGGAAACAAATCCAGATCGAGCCCGACAAACACGACCCCGTTACAATGCTCCAGCGGACCACCGTACGCACCCCGTGGAAAAGCATCATCACATCTCCTTCAACCTTCAAATTCTTTCACCGCTTGACCTCTCTCTTCTCTCACCTCCGCAAAAATCAAAATCTCCGAAAATCAAGAAATTGCAAGATCCAGTCAGATCTCCCTCCGAGGTTCGACCTCACCTCAGACTTCGTCAATTTCGATTCAGAAAGATCTGATTCTGTTCTTTTTTATGCTTTTCGATTCATTGATCATTCGATTGTTTCGCAGATCTTGGGCCTTTTGATTTGAAACGACCTGGCCCTTCGCTCCCATGGCGTCAGCTGGTAAGTTTTTATGTCGTAGTCAATCGATTGAATTGCATGCGAATCACAAATTCATGGTTCCGCGAAATTGTTAGGAAGAAAAAATCGAATCCCGATGCAATTTGGAGTTGCAAGGCTTTGTTGAGTATGAAGAATCTTTGATGCTTACTTTTTATTTTTTGTCTTTCGATTCGCAGATGATAGGTTGAGAGATACTTCAGTTCTTGTCATCGTGTTAGAAACCAGCGAAGTGTACATTATAACCAGCTTATCAACCACGACTGACACCCAAGTGATATATATCGATCCAACTACTGGTTCGCTGTGTTACCATGGGAAGCCCGGATATGATCTTTTCGATTCTGAGGAGGAAGCTTTGAGCTACATTACTGATGGGTCGAGGATTCTGCGCAAGAGTAGTACATATGCTAGAGCCTTACTTGGTTATGCAGCCTTGGGAGCTATGGATTGCTATTGGTTGCGACGAAGCTGAGTGCTACTGTCAAGGACTTGCCTGGTGGTGGATGTTTTTACACCGTGACAGAAAGTCAGTGGATTAAAGTTCAGCTTCAGAATCCCCAGCCTCAAGGTAAAGGGGAATTGAAGAATATTCAGGAACTGGCGGAACTTGACATTGATGGGAAACACTATTTTTGTGAGACTCGAGATATAACACGGCTTTTCCAAGCCGCATGACTTGCCAGAACCCAGACGATGAGTTTGTCTGGAATGGTTGGTTCACGAAGCCTTTCAAAGATATCGGGCTTCCAAAGCATTGTGTCATTCTTCTGCAGGTACTCACTCTCCTATTGAAGGATCACTTGACCTTGTTTTGTTTTTCATTGGTTTTCTAGCCCTAATGATCATCCAATTGCGCTATGTTTTTTCAATGTTATGCAAAGTTTTTCATTTAATTGGTGGGTCATTAGTGCATGCACAGATCATACCCGTTTCCCTGTTTATGTTGTATGCTCATATCATTGTTAGAGTTTTATCATTTCCAAAAGATACTTTTGGGATGTTAAGAATGAGATGTATAATTTGGTCACATATGGAAAGGTCGGTCAATTCTTAATGTGTATTGGACATGGATACATGATACTTCATATTCCTTGAATACGTGTTTGATAGCCCTTCTTGAATGTTTCCTGAATTTTCTACCTTTTCTTTTCATGTCAAAGACTATATAATATTGACTGATATTCTATGTATTACAATACAAAAAGCTTAGGTGAGGTTTCAAGTAGGAAGTAGACATAGTGAGCTCCTTACGAAGACAAAGGAATTGAAAAGCAAGACCCCTTCCCTACAAATATTTAATGTTTATCTTATGTACATTTAGTATTTTAGTTGTATTATCAAAAGCCATTGTTAATTAATTAGTCATTTTAACAAATTTATTGAATTCCATGTTTTCTTATGTATGTCCTTGCTACGTCATAGCTAGGTGTGTGCATCGGGTGGCTCGGTCTGATTTTGACCCAAAAAAATCGGAATTGAACCACATCGGCTTATGACCATGGACCGAACCGAACCGAACCGAAAATTCAGTTCGGTTTCGGTTTCAGTTTCAAACAGAGAGAGAGAGAGCATGGCTTCAGCAGACTTCGGTCAGAGGGCTTCGCAATGGAGCAGGGCTTCGGTTAGAGGTCTTCAAAAAGGAGCATGCATGGCTTCGGTCGGAGGTCGGAGCAGGGCTTCGGTCGGAGAGATTGAGAGGGAGAGAGGACGAGAGATTGATTGGGAGAGAGATCGAGGGATCAGTTCTGAGAGAAAGAGAGATTGAGTGAGAGAGATAGAGTTCGGTTCGGTTTATCGATTTTCAAAATTTTGGAAACCGAACCGAACTGAACTCCTTCTCAAACCGCACCGAATCAATCGGTTCGGTGTGGTTCGGTGGATCGGTATAACCGATCCCATGCTCACCCCCTCATAGCTACTGATGTAGGAAATTTCCTACATTAGTACTTCTAAAAACACGGTGGGCCGTCCCTCTAGATGTTCCTACCATTCATCATTATCTCCTGGCCTACAATATCTATGGATGAAAAATCATTCTTTCTACAAAACCTATTTCTATCCTTTATCTTTACACAACCAATATCTCCCCTGTTATTGCCTCTCTTGAATCAGAAACCTATACACAGTAGTTGATTCTTTCATAGCTAATGGGGAAGGTTTTGGAAGGAAAAAAATGTAGGATGTGAATCTTGAATTGAGACGAGTCTCAAGAATTTCCTCTTTCCATGAGTTTCATCTAGGTTTCTAACACCCAACACTCCTGAGTCACCTTCTATCCACATCCTTCACTCTCAGGTGTCCCTTCTTTTTATGCGTTCATCTGGCTTCCAAACCCTTCCAAACCCTGACTTCTTTAGAATCCCATTCTATCTACTCCATTCTTTAATTCACTATCAACCTTTAACCTCTTTGAGCCTATCCTATATTTGTTCGAGGGTACTCTACTTTAATGCTTGTTGAAGAGTTCTTTTCTAAATATACTATTTGGTCTATGTTTTAATTCCATTGCCTGCATATGTATGCAACAACAAATGCTAGAAATAAGTAATGAGCGCAAAAAAGAGAGAGAAAATTTACTAAAAGGTGACCTCTTTTATTTAATATTGTCAATCAAAAGTCCGATGCGGATTTTCAAGATAGAAATTAACAATGACAACTACAAACACATGTAGATGATATCCAGCAACTTGTATATATAATGGATTAATTCTTTCTCGAATGAAACTTGATTAATACTCGAAAGTTTTTTATACATAATAAACACAAAGCTTTCAAAATTGTCTTTATTGACAATCAAAGTTGGAGTACTATAGAACTTGGTTAAATTAAGGGGACCAAACGAGGATTTACTGAGGGTTTTTGATGTGGAAACTAGGACTAGAAAGGGAGATTTTTATCTCACTAGTTCCAAGGACCTTTCCACATTTTTTCTAGAAAGGCTCAAAAGATGGAAAATGAAGTTTGATGCCTGGCTGAAACTCCTAATCAGTGCCTACCGCCTAGATACAGTTCTTTGATAAGCAAAGGAGTATATTTCTGTTTTTTCTTGGAGTGAGTGGTGGAAGATAGGAAGGTGGTGGTGAAAGAGCTTCTTGGAGGTAGATGATTAGGGAAAATTAGACATGATTAATGAGTGAATAACAGCCTGTCGGTCTAGGATAATTTAAGTCATAATTTTCCCCCCTTCTCTTACATGCAGGCTTATATAGGATATGAAGTAGAGTATGGATATATATGAATTGAGAACTCATGTATTTACTACTACACGAAGTAACTAATGAATGGAGTAATGACTCTAGGTAATAATGATTAGTAATTTATGACGGAACTTCTCAATTAAAGATGGATGATAAATGAGGAGCAAGGTTCTAAATATCGGATATCGGGATCGTATCGGATGGGGGTTTTTCATATCGGATATCGGATATCGGGGGAGATATCGGGGATACGCGCGCATATCGGGCGTTCATATCAGACACTATATATAATAAGATATGATAACTAAAAGTTGGTTTAGAGTCATAGATATCATCTACCTAAGTTGGTTTAGAGTCATAGATATCATCTACCTAATAAAAATGATGTAATATACTTGCAAAGACAGTAAAAAATAATGTATACTTGTACGCAGTCGTGCAATAAATAAGTTATTTCATATCGGGCGATATATCGGGTGTTTTATCGGCCAATATCGGGTGATTTATCGGCCGATATTTCAAATATCGGCCGCTTTTTGCTGCAAACGATATGGCGAACGATTTTCCCATATCGTATCGGCAACAGGCAAAAAGGAGATATCGGACGATATCTCGGCCGACTCGGGCGATATTTAAAACAGGGATGAGGAGTAACTCACGGCAATAACTCCTGGAAGGCAACGGGTCTAGTAACTTCTAAATGGTTGAACCTTGAGAAACTTTAATCTAGTTAAGTCTTACTCGCTTGAGCCTAGACTATGGCCTAAATCATCAAAAAAGCCATAACACCTAAGGTCTAAATCCTACCAAATATGTGAATGTCTCAGATGGTTAAGCCATTTGGAGTTTTGTGGATGAGTTTCGTACAATTTTCTCTCTTGTTCTTCAGTTCCATTTTCTCTGAAAGAATGAAAGAAGACAGAGAGAAAAAAGAAAGGAATAGAAGGGGAGGAAGCAGTGGACATACATATCTTAGAGTTGCAGTTCAGCTCTGATTTTTCTCTCTAGGGGTTTTGACAGAGCCACCACTGCTTACATGGAGGATGTGATGTAGGAATCACGAGATCACTATCTATGGTCAATGCGATTTAAAAAGTTTGTGCTTCTTAGGAAATAAGTAAATATCATTTATTCACATTGAGGAAAACTATATACTCAACTCCTATTTGTAAAGAAACCATCAAACTCTAATTGACCAATTTTATCCAAACAGTGAAAACAAATGCTAACCTCCTAACTATTTTAAAATCCATAAGGCCCATAACCAAATTTGCCATATCATAGATGTGATGTGGCAAAAAAGAAGGAAAAAAATAAAAATAGAGAAAAATCAGGAAAAATAAAGAAAATCGAGAGTGGATGTACATGTATTTATAAGACCTAGATGCTTTTAAAATCCACTTAAATGATATGAGAGTGATTATAAAGGAGAATTTGGAGTAAATAGATGATACTAACAGATTACCTTATTAACAACTAAGAAAACAAAAACCATTTAATGACTAAGTTCTCAAGTGAATAAAGGTAATATAAAAGGATTTAAATGACAAGTTACTAAGAAAGTATAAATAACTAGAAGTTGGGTGTTAAGTTAGAAAGTGTACCTCGACTCAACATATCTAAATGTCAACACCTTCCATGATAGCTAATTATGAGTGTTTTTTTTTGATATTGTTTAATATTAATATATCTATGTGTCCTTTTCCAGTTAATAATTATGTAGATCGAGAAAAAATAAAATTACTAATATAAAATATTTTAATACTTAAAAATTTTAAATGTTTGAAATATTCAGATTTTGTAGTCCTTATAGTATTATTGTACATAACACAATCATAAGAGAACACAAGATGACGATATAGAATCAAAAATAAATGTCATACATTATAGAGCCAACACTTAGCCACAACTTGAAACAAAATGACTCAAAACACAAAGGAATGACACAGAAAACAGTGAGAGTCCAACATCCAAAGTGATCATCTTCATGTGACAAAATATCATAGCATCATCAAGAAATCAACCACACCAAAAACTCTGTCCTCATCTGTCACGCCCTCTTCCCAAAATACGCGAAAACGATATGTGGTGAGAATCGACGACACACATACGCGAGGAGAATCCCCATGCATACATGCTAATCCTAATATAACTTGAGCAAGCTATATAAATCAACTAAAATAACATGGTAATCACTGCAATATAGCAAATAATTTCTCACAAAGATACATTATTTCATAAATAATCAAATAGAACAAATGCTGAGTCCAATATATAGAGAATCAAGTAAATTTAATAAGAATAAGAGGAGGGTATGAAGAATAATAAGATCAAAAGAAACTTCGGACTCCTATCGTTCCTCCGCAAGGTCCTTGTATTACGTACAATCCTAATCAACAGAATATAGTAATCTCTGGATCTGAACATGCAAATTCAGGGTCATCAAAAAGTAGCCTAATGAGTGGTAAAATAAGAGAAGTTGTATAATATAATATTATATAATAGCAGTTGATACATTACAAATACAATAACAATCGAAAAATAAATAAACTGTAATGAGGACAATCTGTGATAGAATCATATGTCCATTCAGGTATCTATTATAGCATATATATGGGTCTATCATAGCATTATAACAAGTAACACACATCAATTTGCGGTGCATTATAGAAGGTTTATTGTTATTAATTATGTTAGCGAACTGAATTTTCACATGCAACAAAACACATCCCATACTATGCCTACTATATATGTCAATTATGGGTTTATGTTATTTGAAATTGACAAATAGAGACGAGTTCTGTGTTTTAGGTGTGTCCCGTACATACTTGGGACCACAACTCATATTCTGGCGCTGAACCAGGACGTACCGCTAAGTACTCACAATATAAACAATATAAATATGTCGGGATGTCAGTCATTCCCGGGGTCCCCCTGTGGAACCTTCTTTCAGTTGCGCAACCTATATCTTAAGTTCACCCAAAATATCGATACCGTCTTCTCTATCAATTTCTCCATTCTTGTTTTAGTTATTTAATATCATTGTTATTTAGATTATTAATATTAATCAATGTCCATATTATCTAGATTTGAGATAATATGATGGCAATAATGGTAACAATGTAAACAATGCAAATTAGAGATCAATGTGACAATATAATCATAGAACTCTATCACTATTCTCCCAGTAATTTTGATAACACTATCTAGATTTTTATCATGTAGTAGTCATGTGTAACAATCCAATTTTTCAAGAATAATCATTATAATGTCAAAATAAATAATTTGGTTTATCTGTGATTTCCACAAAATTTTAGTTATTTAAAGTATTTTACTAAGGACAGCAATTCATATTTCAAATAATATATTTTTCAGAATATAATAACTATTCAGTTAAAATATATCCATACTAATTTTATACAATCACAAACTGAAATAATTCAGGGAAAATGTTTAATCAATTAAACAAAATTAGAACATGGAAATTTACAATTTCGCAATATTGGAAAATCAATTGACAATTTAAACAATTAAACATTCAAGAAATAAATTACAAAATTTCAATTACCATAATAAAATGTAATAAACCATTAAATAAATTAATGTTATAATAAATTAATTTATCACAATAAATTATAATGAACAATTCAGGAAAAAGATTTATCAACTTGTACCAGAAATTAATCATTAAATTTACAATTTTCTAAATATCTTTACATACTAGAAACTTAAATAAACAATTCAATTAATCAAAATTAAATAAATAAACAAAAGTAATTCCATTAATAACAATAAAGTATAATTATTTAAATAGGATTAAAACACTCACCTGAGTTTGCTGATGAACCGGATATCGAATTATTAGAATATTCAAAAATCTACAATCAATTAATTAATTTTAGATAACTGTAAGAATTATTTGATTGTTTTGGAAATTAGGGATAGGATTTGACCTTAGTGACTATGTGGTGCCTACAATTGTGTAGTACTCGCTGTCACGGTCCCAACACTTTGAGAATCGCACGAATCAGAGTCCGATCGGATGAGAAATGACCTGAAACCCAACCCACTTTTTACGAGTTTCGCTTTGGTACGGGTCTGAACTGTAGAAGTCTGGTCGGGACTGCACTGGGTCTAGGTTGAAAACAAGATAGGGTTGCGGGTCGGATCTGTAGCTGAAATTAGATTCGGGTCTGGAGTGAACTGCGAGTCGGGTTTGAAATGATAGGGTCGGGTTGCTCTAAGAAATGGATCGGGTTGTTGTGTTATCGGGTCGAGTTGATTTAAGAAATGGATCAGATTGTAGTATTATTGGGTCAGGTTAATATCGGGTTTGGGTGGCTTGTAATGCGAGTATTAACTTGGAGTGGGTCGGGTTAGAGAGAGGGTGCAGGTGTTGGCGGGTCGGGTCTTCATTGTAGCGGTTCAGATATGCATGGGGAGTTGTAGCGAGAAGCTGAAAGAGGGGACAAGGTGGCAGCTCTGTGCTTGGCATCGGGCGACAGTGCGGCGGCTTGGCGTCGTCGAAGGGCGAAGAGGCAAGGCCTGAGATGATTGTGGAGGAGATGCCGACGGTGGGTGCGCGCGACGCTGCAGCGGCGGTGCAACTTGCGTGCGGAGCAGTCAGGCTGCGCGCGCGAGGGCTGCATAGGAGCAAAGGAGGGAAGCAGGGCGGCTGGCGCTGTAGTGGCGGCGGTGTGGCGGTGCTGGTGCTAGCGATGACACAAGAGGATGGTGGCGGCAACAGGTGGTGGCTTGGCGTGGAGTTGGCGGCTATGGGTGGCGCAACAAGAAGGGAAGGAGAAGGGAGAGAGGGTGATAGGTAGTGCTGTCGGCGGTTGGCAGTTGTAGGCGAGGGTAGACGTGTCAGGCGTGGGCAAGGGAAGAAAGGAAGATGGCGCGGCGATCTCTGGTGTGCAGGCGGCACCGGTGGGTGGTCGGGTGGCGGTCTGGCAGCGGCCAGGGCAAGCGACAATAGGTGAAAGCGGTGGTTGCGTGGTGGAAGGCCTTGGGTTTGATTTAGTTGGGTATGGAGAGGAGAGAGAAGGAGAAGGAGAAAGAGGTGGTGCGCGGTGGAGGAGAGGAGGAGACGAGGGTTTCTGGCTAGGTTTCGTGAGAGAGAAGAGGAGCGGTTATGGTTTCTTAGAGTTAGGGTTAATAGAGAGGAAGAAGATAGATTATATAGGGGGGAGAGAGAGAAGAAGGGTTGGGCTCCTTGTTTGGGCTTTATTATTTTTACTTTTATTTTTATTTATTTTCTTTTTTTTGGTTAAAGACTATGTGCTAGGGAGTAGTGGGCTGGACTTAGATATCTCAATATTCATACAAAAGAATAAAAGAATAATAATACTAATTAGAATGTTAATAAATAATAAGTAATAATAATAAAATAATTTATAAATAAAAATAGTAACAATGGTAATAATTAATAATGATTATAATTTATTTATAATAAAAATAATATTTTTAAAGCTAATACAATCAATTAATTAATTAGTAGTAATAATGATTAACATTGATATAAGAATAATAACAATTAATAATAATATTTTATACGAAATAAGTATTTAATCTCCTAATACAAATTATATAAATAGATATTAACAATAAGAATAACAAGTTATAAATAATAATACAAATAGTAGTTATTATTAATAATGATTATAAATTATATTTGTAATAATAATGGTAATGATAAGTTATAAATCAAATTAATCAATAATAATAAAATGATGAGTAAAGCCAAAAAATTTAATGTATTAATCAAGTATTATTAACTGAGGGTATTACATCATCCACAAAATATTCACAATGAAGTTCTTTAAGTCCACCCTCAAAGTTGTAAGCACTCCTATTCAAGTCATCTTTGGCTATCTTCTGCCCCGCTGTCATTACTAATAAGCAAGGGCTCCTCGATACGAAACCTAAAAGATGATTCTTTTGCTGCTTTGCTCTTTCTTTCTTTTTCTTTTATAAGTTGTAGTTGCCTTATCTTTAGTGGCATCAGCTTCTTTTCATCTGCTCCTTTTCTCTTATAAGGTGCAATTAGCTCGTCTCCGTTGCTAATGCTACTAAATCCAATGACATTCCTAAACTTGAGAAGAAAATTTCTTTCCTCTTCCTCATTCTTCTTTTCTCTTACTCAATTAATCTTGCAAACGAAGCCATAAAAACATACCTTTTAGAAGAGGAGCTGCCACTCATATATCAATTTTGTGCTAAAAAACCCACCTTACAAGAGATTTTGTGAGAGACGCTTGGTGGAAGAAAGTCTTAGTTGCCTTAAAACCCTAGGAGAAAGGAGAAGCAAGAGATGGGGAAAGGGAGAGGATAAAGAATAAATATAGTGTGGTTTTAAGTTAAACGGTTCAGAGTTTTGGTCAAGTTTTAGACTTGCTACCCCCTTCATAACAAGTATGGGCCCGCATATGTGGGCACATAAAAAATGCAAACACATAATAAATTATGTGCCAGATAGCTATTTTCCCGTTCCCTTAAATGTAGGAATGCAACTGCAATTTTTAGTTGCATACACATGTGGCCGCATAAATTACATTGTGAGTCTTCACTTTAGTCTTCTTTTGGTGGGCTAATGGAATTGATAAATCATTTGCATTCAAGCCCTTGATGAGAAGGCACATAAGCAATGGTTGCTTTTCACTATGACTGTTTCATGTTAGGGAGGTGGAAAAATATCAACGTAACTTTTAGTAGGAACCTGCACCCAATATTAATTCTTACAATTGAAATAAAAAGGCTGCTTCTTCTGGAGGAGCTTCTTGTTAGAGATAGATTGGATAAGTAAATAATTTGATGTTGCCCAAACCACCCAATTGAGTCTTCACTTTAGTCTTCTTTTGGTGGGCTAATGGAATTGATAAATCATTTGCATTCAAGCCCTTGATGAGAGGCACATAAGCAATGGTTGCTTTTCACTATGACTGTTTCATGTTAGGGAGGTGGAAAATATCAACGTAACTTTTGGTAGGAACCTGCACCCAATATTAATTCTTACAATTGAAATAAAAAGGCTGCTTCTTCTGGAGGAGCTTCTTGTTAGAGATAGATTGGATAAGTAAATAATTGATGTTGCCCAAACCACCCAATTGAGTCTTAGTTCTGGTAAATAAGGTGTAAAAGAGAATAGTGGCGAGTCATATTTGAGCAATGGGTTACCGACAAGCGTATATAACTCTGGTAGACTTTGTTCTCCTCCAAATAGACTAGGTTCTTGAATTATGAGAGGTGAGCAAACATTATGGGTTTACCTGATTTGTGTTTTCTTCCTTTTAGCAGTGTGGATTTTCACTTTTTAGCACCTTGATATGAGGGCGAGATCCCACTGCCCTCAATGGTGATGCATGCTATTTTCTTTCATTGTAATGATAACATTACTTTTATGATTCATCCTTTTCCTTTAATTTTTAGCACCGTTGCATTTTCATTACATGTGAAATTCTATTCTTTTTAGCTATTGCGTGTGAAGTTTAGTTGATAATATGGCTTGATTTGCATTAGCCACATTGTAATTACCTCTGTACAGTAATTCATAATGTTGATGTGTTTTTTTAGGGATTTGCCGAGACACGAAATATTGGAAGCTCAGTTCAAGGCAAGGGTTGCTCTTCTGGCACGTCGTAGTAGATGCACCCTGGCACTCGCTATTTAGCTAGAGGGATAAATGCATGTTCTAGCACAGGTGGGTCAGCTTTATATTTGTAGAAAAGTTTTATCTTTTGATTGTAGTTTGATGTAATCTGCCTATTATCAAAGACATTCTTGAAGATCTGTCAATGGTTGGCATTTTTGTCATGTGTGGTCTATATGTTCAACAAACAACTCTTATGATGTCTGTCATCCATCCTTGTTTCACCTCATGATTCATAAGTGCTTGGAGGGATGAATCGAGCGTTTGATTCTTGGAAGGATTCTCCTATTAAGAATTATTAGAATTTTAGAGAAAAAGATTTGAGAGTTCACAAGTCTTCTCTCTATATTCTTATTCATAGAAAAATATAATTATATTTACAATATGAGTAGGACTTTTAATACATAAAGAAATATGACTTCTAATTAGATAACTATAGCAATCCTAATGCATAAAACAATATGACTTCTTATTAGGTAACTATAGGACTCGTAATATATAAAGCAATATGACTCATAATTTGGTAACTAAAGTGATCAAAGAGTTTGACACTCTCTCTCAAGCTCGAGCATATGTATCAATCATGTTCAACTTATTACAAAGACTAAATAAAGATTTTTAAACAAAGCTTTTCTAAACAAAATAAAAACTGAGAAACAAATAAATATTGAATTGCTAAATACCACACTGCTTAATTATTAATGTTGATGTTGAAGTAGCCATTCAAAACAATTATGCACAAATACTTCATGAAAAATCTCCTTGGATATAGTTAGGATTTTAGAGTTTTCTTAGTAGGAGGTTTTGAGAAATTCTCAAGCTCAGTAAAGATTAGATTTTGAGAGATTCTTAAACTCAGTAGGAGGAGGTTTTTAGAGATCTTCAAACTCAGCAGTAAAGAAAAATTTTGAGATCCTCAAACTTATTAGTAAATAAGTTTTAAGAGATTCTCAAACCTAGTCGAAGAAACATCAAGGAACACATAAACTTCACTCATAAAATATTTCTCTTTAGTTTGACAATAATAATAGGAGCAAAATACCAATGAAGAAACTTGCAGCAGTAATATAAGTAGTTAACAACACCATCAGATGAGTTAATAACAATAATAGAAACATGTACGAGCAGCAGGAACGAGAAGCATCAAGAGAAGATGAAGATGTAGTTCGCAGTAGGCAATAATAATAGATGAGCACAATACTGCAATCGGCAGCAACAGAGGACGATTAAGACAGAAAAGTGGCCTAGCACATGCACGTGCTACATGAGCGCGGTTCAATGTAGACTCGAGGATAGCATGAAAATAACAATCAACGAAAAAAATTTGAGAGGCTCTAATACCATATAAGAATTTTAGAGGAAAGAATCTGAGAGAGTTTATGAGTCTTCTCTTATATTCTTATGTTTTTTTTCATATCGACACCTGAAATCTTTCTTAATTCCGTATTCACTCCTGAAATTTCATAATTTCATATCGGCACCTAAATTCTTCTAATTTTGGACAAACACCCACCCACAGTTAGTCCTTTTTTGTAATGTAACGAGAAAAGGTCAATAAACTAAATTATCTCTGAAGAGTTGAGGAGCAAGTCTTCTCTCACCTCCAATTCACTACTCTCTCTCTTGCTTGTTGGCGCAAACTAAGAAATGGAAGGAGCAATGGCAACTTCCGTGGCCACCAACGCCTCTTGCTCCACCACCCAACAACCAACATAAACCAAGCCCCTCTTTCTGCACCCAATGTTTTTTCTCACCCGTGTAGGACATTTTAGAGTTAGGTGTTCCCCTATCAACTCAAAGGGCCCCTCTCCCTCTAACGGTGAAGCAGAGGTGAAAAGATGGTGGTGGAGCTCATGGTTTTGATAAGGACCTTGAAGAAGAAGTTGACAAGGTGAAGATAAGGGTATATTTACTTTTTCTAAATAGGTTTTGACCCAAATCAAAGAATATTCCTAGTATATTCTAACATATAAACGAAGTTATTAACGGGAGGTGTGATTTTATCCAACTTAAATAATTGAGGTGGCAATATGGAAATATGAAGATTTCTGGGGTGAATACGGAATTAGTGAAGATTTCAGGCGTTGATATGGAAAAAAAAACCCTATTTTTATTTATAGAAAAAATATAATACAACTATAACATGAGTAGGACTCCTAATACATAAAACAATATGATTCCTAATTAAGTAATTATAGACTAGTAATACATAAAGCAACATGACTCCTTATAAGATAACTAAAGTAATCAAGGAGTTTAACAAGTATCAATAATTAAGACGAGACAAATAGTTAATACTTCAAAAGTTTATATGTTAGTTTCTGTTCTTTAGATTTATGGACTAACCTTGTGACACTATTTTAACCTCATCGTTGCTTAGATTTCAGTCAAGGCATTTCATGTTTCCATAAAATCAATTCAATATTCTTGAAATTCCCATTAGATTTATTCGTTACATTTGTTCATATAGGGTTAATCCGGTTTCTCAGTAAAGGTGCGTTCTTGGACCCACTGTTAGAAAATAAATGCTAAAGGAGGCTAAAATATGAAATAGGTCTGCATGTGTACTGCGGGAGAAAGGAGTTGCATGTCTTCCAAAGTGTACCACAAGAGAAGTTCAAAGTCTAAAAGCATAAGATTTAGAACCTGATCTTTGAAATTCCTTACTCTAACAATTGAGATGGATATTACTTTGCTGTTGTCAGAGTTGGAAGCTATGATTAACATGCCTGGGTTAGTGCTTAAACTGATTATGTTCATGGCTTAGACATTCTTCTGTGTACAATTGTAGCATCACATGCACTCATTCAGTGTGACACACATGGATACGTCATCCTGGTTTTGCTATCATTGGCATTAGATTCTATTATTCAACTCCAGATCTTCTGCAGTGTCATGTGGGAAGGTCAGTGATGGAGCTATTGCTGTTTCTGCTGTATTGTATATGAAAATGGGCATCGCACCATATGTACCAGTTAATATTCAGTAGACAAAGGAATACAATTTTAATTTTGAAATTTACATCGTTATATTGCTTCTACATGGTAAACTTTTCCCAACTCAATGATCTCATATTCTTGCACCATATCATGAACTTTCTACTCTCTTAATTGTACGCAGGATTTCTCTTACAACAAGTTCAATAACAATTGAATAGTTGAAGATCTGTGGCTGCAAAATTCTTTGCTGCTCACTTGATTGATTTAAGAGTAATGACATTTCAGAGCATGTATGTATGTACGTATGTAGGAGATGAATGTGCACAGAGAGATCCCTAAAAGATTAGGACATGATATTGTTAAAAAACATTAAAAATAATAATTAAGCAATGCATATCCGAAGTATTTACCAAGCATCAAAAGACTGTAATAGACTTAGCAGTGTATCATAAAATCAAGGATTCATGTCAAGTACGTGCTGGATACATGTCCACAACTGATGACATGTACAAGAAGTGCCCTGCATGTATCCAAGAACTACCGGTTGAATGCATATTGTACAGGGATGCGGTGGATGCGAAGTGGCAGTGCTGTTCATGAGGGAAGTGTCAGTTCAACATAGGTTTCTGTTGATAACTATCTATTTGACACCATTAATTGATATTGATGGATGCCATCTATTTGTATCCTTCTACAAGGTTGTGGAAAGCGGAAACCAGAGCGAAGTGTAGGATTCTGTTGATAACCATCTATTTGACACCATTAACTGATATTGATGGATGTCATCCATTTTTATCCTTTTGCAATGTTGTGGAAAGCGGAAAGCGGCGGGGTACAACTTAGACTTTTATGGCTTGAGTGGCAAAAATCGCCAAGCAAAAAGCAACAAGTCTAATTTTAAATAAGAAATTTAAATATAGGTGCAGAAAATCAATAAATATATTGAAAATATTAAAAAAGTTGAAAATAGGGAAAACATAGGAAAAAATTTTGGGAAGGAAATCCTAAAATTTATTGTGTTTTTTGACTAGTAATATGAATCATAACATCAATATATATATTAACTTAACATGCCTACCTAACAGAAAGATAACAAAGGGAAATTCAAACATTCAACATGAACGTTAAAAATTTAAAATAACATGTACAGGATTAAATTAAAATGCACTATACAAATAAATCAAAAGCATCAGCAATATGTATTATCAAAGCAAAGAAGACATACCTGAAAAATGAAATGACCATTAGTTTTTGCTTTTCCAAAGTCCAAACATTTTTTAAGGAATTCTCTTTGAGAAAAAGAAGAAAATAATCAAATATTAATATCAAAGGTAGCACGTAATATAAAACACATTTTATACAAAGTATAAAATAAAAGGCATACATATCTAGTGAAAGGAGTCCCATTAGGTGAATTCTTCTATCTTGCTTGATAAGAAATTCTCAACAGTCAACAATAAAAAGAAATGAATTACTAGTAATAACTTAATACTAACATTCAACATTTGACAATAACAATTGTTAACCAAACATATTCACTATTATCATCAGATAACAACTAATAAATTAGCCGTTACCATAATCGTATAAACATAACAATAACCCAAACCAACCACAAAGAAAGCATTAAATTAAAGCAATAATACAAAACCAAACAATGAACAAACCAATGATACAATACAAACCACAAGCAATTTAGCAGTTAGCATCACCATAGTATCATCATATCAGCCAAAACATTTCCATAAGTCAATATATCATTCCCTTGTGTTCTTAAACCAAAAGCAACTAGCAAAGTACAAAGTCCAAAACCAAAACCAACTAGCAAGTTAAGCATAGATAAGATCATATATACTAGTTAAGAGATCCTAATCAAGCAACCAACAAAGGCCAAAGTCCAAAAGGTGCACAACAGTCAATCATCCTCATTCTTTATCATGAGAAGCAGTCTCAAGGAGCAAAATCTCATCTCTCAAAGCATCGCCATCACTATCATCATCATCATCATCATCAAGTGGGATCTCATCTTCATTCGATTCCGAGTCCTCATCCGGTTCCTCTTCATCATCATCTTGCTCGCTATCAGGCTCATGAGGTCTAGACCTCAAAGTCATTACTGAAGAAGAAGCCTTGATTGTCCTCTTGTGGTCATTCAATGTTGCAAAACTCATCTGCATCCGCTTTCTCAGAAACAACCCTTAAAGGAATATCAGTCCAGGATAAAAATTGTTGTCCTCCGTAAAGTTGTATCGCTCCACTAACCATGCAACTGCACGCCTTGCATCCTTAGCAAGAAGGATATCTCTCTTCTTCCCATCCTTTCTTGTCTCATCCTCTAGCTATCTAGCATATTTCTTTTCTCTGTATGGATCTAAAATGCAATAACAAAATAATAAAATATGTTATCGCATATAAGTTTGTTATTTGTTGATGTTAAAAAATCTTTTTGAGCTTGGAAATAGTATTAGTGGTTACTCCCTCAAATGTGCTCAAGTTTATTCTCTCATCCTGAAGAGTTACCCATTAAATTAAAATTCTAATGGCCATTATTTGCAAATAGGGGACATCTCCACCAAATGTGTCTCACCAATGAGTTGTTTCATTGAAATATAAAGACATAGTTGAAAAGAAATTAATTCAAACAAGTGTCTAATGCAGTAATCCAAATAAAAATTAATTCAAACAAGTGTCTGATACATTACCTGAGTTTCTCTAATCAATTTTACTCCCCTCGAAGCCATTGCTTTCCCATGAAAAACCTTGTACCTGAACAACTCAATAGTGTTAATCCTATCAAGGATATCCACGTCGGTAAAAAAAAAAAAGCCTCCTTATAATCATGAACTGTTGTCTTTGTTGTTGAACTTTTCTTAGTCACCTCATCCTTTGCATAATAGAGGATTCAAAAACCAAGCTGCCAGATGAAGTGTACTATCAAGGTGATCTTTGCCTTTCTCCTCAATAATATTTAGTATGGGAATGCAATCTCTTTCCTTGTGCTTGTAGGGAGCCATTATTGCGAACTTGACACTCAATAACTCAATAACAATGAAGCCCATAGAAGGATATTCATCGGGATCCACCATGCGGAGAAACTTGAACAACATGCTAGAAACTTTCAAACAAAGCTACACACTGCTCCAAAAAACTTGGAGATCACAGTTGCATTTGCTGTCTCTACTTTCCTCCTTGCATCCCTTATAAATTTCATGTTTTTATATTCTGGAGAACCAAACATGGCAATCCCATTTTGTTTCTTGTCCAACAAGCTAGATAAAGAAAGGAAAGAAGTGGCAAATTTTGTAACCCTAGGCCTCACAATATCCTTGCTTTTTGTGCATTGGCGCATTAGAGCAAGTGTCCTATGGTGAATGTAAATGAAATTAGCCACTCTCCCTTTGTTTTCTCAATGGTATTTCTAAACTTGGTTATTTTCCCAATATTTGAAGCATGAGGTCGATCGTGCGCTTCATACAACTTGTCCAGAAGATGCTAGGCCTCTTCTCCTTCATTAACTCTTTTGCAATCATGTTTGCAGCATCATTATCAGTTACAACCTGCACAACATTTTTCCCTTATCTCAAAAATGCACTCATCCAACCTACTGAAAAATATAAGGACTCGCGTGAGAAGGTGCAAAATCCTCCTTTAAGTTGTAGAAGCTAACATTACCATTGCAATGGACACACATATTCATAACACACTGACGCTTACAATTAGTCGAGCTATCAGTTATCAAAGACTATCTATTGATCATTCGTTGTTGCTTAAGAGGCTCCAAACTCTTTGATGTTCTATCTATTGCCTCTTCAATAAGGGGTCCCATGATTGATACATGGTCAGTCTCATATATCCCGGCATGAATTGTCCAATAGCTTCACACATGTTCCCAAAAGTGGGAATTATCAGAGTATGGAAGAGAACACTTAGACCAACAAGCCTAGAGAGATCCACTCATGTACCAACTCCCTTCTCTTTTTGAGCTCTTATTCATCCATCAGTATTTGCTTTATCATCTTTCCTTTCACCTCTGTAGGCTCATTAGGAAGGAAAGAAGTATAACGATGACTTGAATAGCTCTAACCTCACGAGGTGTCTCACTTCCTATCAGTGCAATGTCTGCTTCTTCCTCAAGTCTTGCTCTAGACACTTGAACCTCCTTTGTCTGGTCTTTCTCGTACTTTGCTTTCACTCTCTTTCTCTTTTTCTTTAAGTGCTGCCAATGCCTTTGCCACCATCTTGGGTGTAGAGCGTTTGCTAGGCTTCACGTTCCTTTGAACCTTGGCAATATGCTGCTTGAGCCGATAGATACCACCCTTCAATTCATGCACACAAAGATTGCATTTAGTAGTTATCTTATCCTCTGGCCAGCCGGGACAATATCCCCACTCCCATCTTTCTTCATTTGATGGATGTGGTGGACGTGAGGATGCATCTTGAGATTGCGTCCAAATTCAACTTGTTGGATTGGGAGTTCACGTGATTAGAAGCCATGGAGGACACTCTCATGCAATAAGCGAGCAACATTCTGGGATAAAATTAGAAAACCAAGTTTAATTATCAACGATTAGCACATTAACAAGGATTAACACACAAATGCCAAATTCATAATTTAGAGCAAAATTGATCAGACTTTGGGAAAGCATAACATTAGTTAATAGTTCAAATAATTAATTTTGGAATAAAATTTAGACCCAAGCATATTCCGAGGAATTCAAGAGAATCAAGACAAACTGTGATCAGTTAGAAATCAAGAAACTTAGGTCAGAATTAAGAATACCAAATTTAAAACCATATTATGGTAGAACCTAATTAAAATACAATTTCAATCTCATTAGATTGAATCAAGTTAAAACAGAATTGAGATTGATCCTCATTAGACAGAATTGAAATCGTTTCTCTATTAGAGATCTCATCTCACAGAATAATAAGAAAATAATACAATTTCAGTATATAAGAGAATTAATTAATTTACTAATAAGAAGTCAATTTTTTAAGCTTCAAGCCTTCAAATTCAGTATACAACACTACAACATCAATCTCTATTTCTGTTTTGTATATAATCATCAACCAATTGGTCTACTTAAATGTACAACAAACAATTTATCATTTTACTGTATAAAGTCTAATAGAATTCAATTTATCAATGACAACAATAAACATATAACCAAATTAATAGAAAAATTAATGACAATAATTGATTATTTAACAGAAAACCAATCAATGACAGTAATTAATTAAAAAATTAATAGAAAATCAAATCAATAATATTAATTAATTGAAAACAAGTCAATCTTTGATTAATTGAAAATTACCTGGTTGTTGGCACCCACAGTTGGACGACGACGAGAGACTGTTCAACAATTGAAATGGCGGGGTGCTGTCGGAGTGAACTCGAGGACGGTAGGGTGTTGTCGATGGATCTCGAGGACAACAGAGTTTTGTCGGAGGGATCTGGAGACGATCGGGTCACTGGGTCCTGTCGGAGAGAACTCGAAGACGGTTGGTTGGCGGGAGGTCGATGTGAGCTCGAGAGAGAAATGGCCTCGGAACAACTGAAGATAGAGAGAGATGGCCACACGACCTCCCAAAAGAGGGGGGAGAGCGATATGATCACTCCCTCGCCGGAGAGCCACTAGAGTCAGAGTGAGATAGGGGGGAGAGTGAATGAGAGAGGTGCCTGCTGCCCTCCACTGTAGCAAATTAGGGTATGGGGCAGCAAATTAGGGCATGGGCCTTGGGGGGATGATGGTTTTTATTCTTTGGGTTCGGGTTGGGATCTAAGCCGGTAAAAGAACCACACTAAAAAATTATGTGAAAGCCGGTCTGCTTTCACAAAAGCGGAGCACTTTTGCAGGAGTAAGTAGCCTGGGATTTAAACCCAACGATTTGGGTCTGAGCCTAAATGCTTAGGCGTCCCCTTAAGCGGCGTTTAATAGTTACAAGCTTGTCATTGTGTATGCTATACTTTGTTTCTATGTACTACCTATGTTTTTGTCCCATTCATCTATTTGAACTATTCGACTACAATGAATGCCATCTATTTTTTTTCATTTGGAAAACTGTACTTTGCCCTTTTATGGTAGTTACTCTCACTCATTTCATTAGTTGCACCAGCCCATTTGTACCTTGCTAAACATCAAGAACAAGGTTGGGCTGCCTCTGTGTGCGATAGGTGCCATTTTGTTATGCACAACATTTCTTATTCATTTCATATATTAAAACAAGGCGATTAGCATCTCTCCATAAACCAAAGGAGGCTTTCTTGAGGATTCATCTTATTTTCTCATTATCATCTAACAGGGAATGAAGTGGAGTGTGAGCAACTTGTGTGGGTTCCGCGGACGGATGGGCAAAATGTGCCATTTAGCTCATATATATGGCGACGAGGTACCATACCAATGTGGTGGGGGGCAGAGTTAAAATTCTCAGCTGTGGAGGCTGAAATTTATGTTTCGGCCCAGGATCCTTACAAAGGAAGCCTTCAGTACTATGAGAGATTAAGTCGTAGATATGCTGCTCGGGATCCCCATTTAAGTTCAGTTGGACAAAAGAAAACTCCTTTGGTGCCTATTATATGTGTTAACTTGCTAAGAAATGGGGAAGGAAAGCCAGAAACAATTTTGGTTGAACATTTTAAGGAATCTCTAAAATTTATCAGATCAACAGGGAAACTTCCTCAAACATGGATTCAGCTGATTAATTATGACTGGCATGCTACTGTAAAGTCAAAAGGTGAGCAACAGACTGTAGAGGGGCTATGGAAACTTCTCAAAGCACCCACGATAGCTATTGGCTTTTGCGAAGGAAATTATTTTCCTTCAAGACAGCTTCTCAAGGAATGTAAAGGTTCACTTGTTTGTAGTGATGACTTCGATGGTGGGTTCTGCCTCAGATCACTTCAAAATGGGGTAATTCGTTTCAATTGTGCAGATTCCTTGGATAGAACAAATGCAGCTAGTTATTTTGGCGCTCTCCAAGTTTTTGTAGAACAGTGTAGAAGGTTAGGCTTATCTCTTGACAGAGATTCAATTTTTGGCTTTTCATCGGTAAATAGATACACAGAGTTGGGTAATTATGGAGGAAAATCAGGTTCATTACCTCCGGGTGGGAGGAGCGCTCTGATGCTGTAACAGGGAAACCTTTCTATATAGATCACAACACACGCAAAACCACTTGGGAGCATCCATGCCAGGACAAGCCTTGGAAGAGATTTGATATGACATTTGATCAGTTCAAAAGCTCAACCATGTTAGCTCCAGTAAATCAGCTATCTGATCTTTTCCTTTTAGCAGGTGACATCCATGCGACACTCTATACTGGTTCAAAAGCCATGCATAGTCAAATCCTCAATATATTTAGTGACGATGGTGGTGGGAAATTCAGCAAATTCTCTGCTGCTCAAAATGTTAAAATTACTCTGCAGAGAAGATATCAGAATGTTATCGTTGACAGTTCTCGTCAAAAGCAGTTGGAAATGTTCCTTGGAATAAGGCTCTTCAAGCATCTTCCTTCTGTATCTATTCATCCTCTAAAAGTAGGCATAAATAACTTTATCTTTCATCTTACTTACTACATTTATTTGATATGCTTATTTATCAGTACCTAGTTTGTTGTTTAAATATTGTGTTGTGCTACTACTTAATGTTTTCTGCCAACGATATACATTTTGTTATGCAAATTGGATTACTTTTTTTTCTTGTGCTGCTGGAACCATTTAATAAAGGGAAAAATGTTTATCAAATATTGCTGATATTATTAATCTCTACTTGGGCCTGGTTTTTTCTTTTTCTTTTTTTTTTCTTGCAGCTATTCTAGGGTTCCATTTGCAGATTTCTAGCCTATTGATAGTTAATTCGTGTAACCATACTTCCTTGATGCTAGGACGGTCAGCTTATGGAGCTGTCTTTTTCTCAAGAGAGGAGAAATAATCTGCTGGTGGTCTCAATTAAATTGGAGAGTAAATACATACAATATTATATCAGAGAGAAAACTTGTTGGGTGTTGAAGAAGAAATGTGTAATTTATGGTTGCATGAAAATCAATTAAATTACAAAGGGGGTAATGACAGATCAGAACAGTCTCAATCTCAACCATGCAGCATGTTACTTTACTTGTGATGACTACCATAGATACACATGCTGTCTGTTACTTGCTTACTGGTTGTCTAGGTGAGGACAAATTTGACTAGAAGGTAACAATTAATGATTGAAATTTGTAGTCTGTTTGATTTATTTAGAGTTTCTTTCTTATGTTTACTGTGGGTTCTATTTGATTTCCCGTCCCCTTTTTAAGAAAACATGGATCGGTGAATGTGGTTATGATTTAATTGGTCTGTGCTATAGTATGAAGTTGGAAGTTATTTCTTCCATAAAATTTATTTAAAATAAACCATATTTTTGTATAATATTTTGTTTATTATTTTAGGCCTATTAAAGCTTTATCCTCATTTTCAGCCAACTTTGGAAGAAGCAAAGTGTTTGTTTTCCATGCTTCAGAGTTCTTTGACTTTATTCATCTCGTTCTTAAGTTTTGCCACTGAGGCCTGGCTTTTAATGGTAAGGTGCATATTTATATTATTTTTGTGTAATTTCCTGTTGCAGGATCCAAAATCTCTTTCCTGAAAGTTCCTTAAAAGCTCTAGAATACTTCATCTATACTCTGTATCATGTTACTTATCTTTTTCCTTCTTCTATGTAATCAGGTCTTTCATCCATAATCCCTTTCAAATCCATTAGGAACAATTCAATTGAAGTTTAGAAATACATATTTAATTATTAGTCACCTTATTTGTTTTGCTTCTATTTCATCTTGAATCAGAATTCGGACTTTCAGTTCATCTTAAACATAATACTTTGTCAACCATTCATCATGAAGGTGAGCTTGCAAGGATATATATTGCTCATGCCTACATGAAATTAGAGCAATATGGTGGAAATGGTTTTTCTGCACTACCTGTGTCAATAAAATGCCCATGCACTTTATAGGAAATTTTATAGGATGATATATAACTTGTCATTTCTTACTGATTATTGGTTAGAATATTTAGCTATTAATAAACTCCTTCACAAATCACTGCAGTTGGAGTGTGAATTTGTGATGGATGAATTGGAATAAGCGAAAAAATAGAATAAAAAATGAGTGCATCTATGTGAAGTTGGAGGATATTTATAACAAAAATAATATGAGGAAAACCATTTAAGACGGTTTATACAGTGATCATCAAGTGTGTTTAAAGTGGTAGGTCCGTAGTGAAGGTGCTATTGAGATTAAGGGTGGGCTATAATGGATCTAGTTTTGAGTAGGACGAAGGTTTGATGTTTGCTACCACGCAAGGCAGCTAATGGGAGAAAAATATTGAGTTACACTTTAGTGCACCAGATAATTTGAATTCTTCATTAGTGGCAATATTATAATTTTATAACACATGTAAAAGATATCTGTACATATAGCTTAAGATTTTAATCATAATGAAACTTCAATTTTCAGCAAGCAACCTATTTGTCGGCATAACATAATGTAAAAACTTGTGCGCGCAACATGCTTTAAAATCTCGGTATCATATTGGTATCGTCCCGTGGTTTTAGTACCAGTATCGCAGATATCGGGCGTCAATATCGGCAATATTGGCCATATCAGCCCTGATATCGGCCGATATTATCGGTGATGTCATATAGAGTACCTCAAAATCTGATATGATATTGCTGATATATCAGAATCTGCCGATATTTGAAACCATTGTGCACAAGTAGTTAAAGAATTATGCATACACATAGATTTAGTAATTGAAAATTAAGGATCTCTATGATTACATCTTACTTCAGTTATTTGTGAATAGGTTTTATATAGGGTTAAGCAAGCAAACAAAGATTTATTAAATCAAAAAAATGTTTACTCAGAGTATGCCTTATCTAATCTGTGTGCTTAAGCTCTATAAAAGGCCAACTCGAGATGAAGATTCATTATAATTATACCTCACATCAGCTATATGTACACATAGGTTTCAGGTATTACTTGAAACATTACAATATTTGCCACTGTGATGGATTTGGTGCACCAAATCAAGACCAACCGTAAAGGTTTGTGGTAAATGATTTATAATTGTCGTTATGAATGTGGTTTTGATTAATATTTTTAGCTTCGTTTCTTGTAACTAGTCTTCGCTGCTATTTAAGTACATCATATATGAATTAATTCGTATGCGTTCAAACTAGCGTTAATATTTACTTTCATTGTTTTTGGATGGTTCATGGGCACTCGATGATGGAAAGGATTACGTGGATGCAGTGGACTTATGTGGAATTAGAGTGTTACTCGATATTTTCCAGTGTCCTCTATGATGTAGATGTGGAAGTGAGTAATTATTGGAACCTGGATGAGAACTTCAAGAAGTAAGAATGTATTAGATGCCCATGCTATTGCAATGGAGATAGAGCAAAGAACAAGGAGATGATAAAACATGAAATTTAGAAGGGAATAGAAGAGGATGAATGCCACAGTCAACTCCTTGAAAGGGATCTATAACCTCCTTCCAAGGGGTTACAGTCTTGGTATCAGTATCAGCACCGGCCGATGGTTTATAGTATCATTATCGTCAATATTGGCCATTATATCGGCAATATGTGTCTTAGTATTGCGATTTTATAGGGTTAATATCATCTCGGGCACCTAAAAATCCAATGCAATATTGCTGAAAAATATAAGAATAGGCCGATTTGAATACCTCACTTGTTCTTTTCGTAGTTCTACTCATTCGTTTGGATGCTTTGAAGTTCCAGCAATGCTAGAAAGGGGGTGATTCCCCAGAGGCTCTTTGGAGTGCCTTGTTAGCTGCCACCATACTCACAGTTAAATATATCCCTCGTTTTCGTATCAATTTTTCTGAAATAATTGCTGTAGCATGTTCTCTCATCCTGTCAAATCGGACCCTAGCTTTTCAGAATGGAGCCCTATATGTCCACATCGGAGTGTAAGATTTATGGTCTCCCTTGCTTGTTCTGCGGGTTGGACTGTAATTTGCATATTAAGAGCATAATATGAGAACTTAAACAAGTGAAGAGATTGCAAGTTGTCTATGATGTCATGTAGAGATGCCTGTTTTGTTGTGGATGTCTGGTTGGCTACTATGGAATTTAAGATTCTTTGATAGGGAATGCCCTATCTTAATGATGTATCTAGCTTGCTCCTTTTGGAAGATGGATGTTCAGTTCCAAGTGGAAACACCTGAATTGCTTTCAGTTGAACTGTGGCACCTCAAAATCTTTTAGGTAAGCCAGTTATTGGGGGATGCCCAGGTTTCAGTGAGATCCTGCTTATGTTGTCTCTAAAAGCATGTGACAGAACTCAAGGATCTTTATATGTCATACTTAACAAGCGATTAATGAATGGGAATCCAATTACAAGGTTGGGGATTTTGAGGTAACTTCTTGTTGGTTTAGCAAAGCTTGCTTGCAATGGAAAACATATATGCTTGTGAAATCATGTCCGATTATTACTATTCTTCTCTTGAGAATTTTCATATTTTTCACAGATGTTATCAAGGTGACTGCGCCGCCCTCCCAAATGTTATGATGATTGTTGCTCCTGATTTAGTAACTTGCGACTCATGAACCCATTTGGAAGGGACTAAACTGAGAAAGTGTTGATGCTAGCTCCATTGCATGCCACATGATGCCTTGCAATAATGTTTATCTGACCATGCAAATTTGTAGTTGAGTTAGGTTCTTAACACAAATTCCTGGAAAGGAGCTTCCATCTATGTTGCGGTTCAAAAGTCAGAGACAATTCTTATCATATTTAGATCATTATTTTTAATGTTGACTTAGATCTGAAAGTGCATTAGAAATTCCAGCTTTCAAATGGGGGAACTGTCAAAGGAAATTTAAATGACAAATGCAAACTAACTATTTCATGTGTTTTTATATTTAGTGGCTTTGTTAGAAACAATAAGCGGATTATGAAATTCAGAGTAAGTTTATTTAGATGGCAGAACTTTGTTTCCATCGTATCATTTTGTCTAAAACCATCTGATTCCAATTTGATATTAAGTGGTCTATTTGTGTTTTATGTTGCCTCATACTTCTTTACAGGGAACTATTTATGGTCACTAGTATACAGTTATTTCTTATTTAGGCGTGGATGCCAATTTACATACCTTTGTCATTTCTTATGATGCAGTATTAGTCTACTTACTGTGTTGTATGGTCATTTGGTGACTTCTTCAAATATCCACCAAATGTAGCTTACTTTTTCAGTGTTGTATGCCCATTTTTGGTTACTAAATTCATATGTGTGATTAGAAAGGACTCCCTTTTATTTGGCTCCTTGTGGTGTCTTTTCAGTTTTTTAAGTTACCCTATTTGGTTTTATTCAGGTGTTATCACGACCATCAGGATGCTTCTTGAAACCTATTCCAAGTATGTTACCAATTGCAGATGGTGGTTCAAGCCTTCTCAGTTTCAAGAGAAAGGACCTAATTTGGGTATATAAAAAGACTTCTCTAAAAATCTGAATAGTTAGATATCCTCCCAAGAGTTAGCTAGCTTTTCAGTGTTACTGGTCATTCGTATGCTACGGAGATCTAGTTATGAATGACAAACATATTCTTTTAACAGGTCTGTCCACCAGCTGCTGATGTTGTTGAACTTTTTATATATCTCGGAGAACCTTGCCATGTCTCTCAGCTGCTTCTCACAGTCTCTCATGGTGCAGAAGATTCATCATATCCATCAACTGTAGATGTTCGAACTGGATACAATTTAGATGAGCTCAAACTCGTCCTTGAGGTTTGTATTTGCTCTTCTATGTGTTTTTGTTTTAACTCTCTGATATCCATGATTGAAACCTATTAAATATTTGTTTCTCTTAAAGCTGTAAGGAGATAGAAACTATTAAATATTTGTTTCTCTTAAAGCTGTAATGAGATAGAAACTTCACCGCAAACTGGTTTCGGTTCTTTTGAAAATATTTCCGTGGTATCTACTTGTAGCACTTGGTCTAATGATCTGCTAGATTTTGATCGTAGGAAAGTTTGTCGTTGAGCTTGATATTCTAAGCCATTCCTTCTCAATCTCTATGCAGTTATGATGTGCCAAGGTTTGATTTGCTGTGCAAATATGTGAATATGGGTCAGGCTGAGAGATATCATATTAGATCTTTTGGTTATTAGTTTTATGAATTCTTTACTTATTGTGCCCATTAAATAATTTATTATTATGCAATGAAACATATGAAATAATATATAAAGACATATTTGGCTCTTTCTGATTTTTTATGTCTTCCCTTTCCCCTTAATTCACACAGATTCAAGCTCCATTCTCCTTGTTCTTAAATTACACAGCCTATTTTATTTAGTGTTTGTTTTAGCAATCCCTAAACTATTATTTTGTTACTTTTTTATTACTAAATATTGAATCAATCTTTTCAAAGCCTGGCTTTTCATAAGTGGAAGATAGGCATGAGTGTTTAAAAGTGATTAGAGGTTCCCTTACTGAGGCTTCACGAGGACCTTCCACACCTGGTGTTTCACGATTTACTGTTTCCTACTTTGATAAGGGAGAAATATCCTTTCTTCTCCAATTAGGATATGTGGACAACTCTCTCCTTTTCTATTTGCATGCCCTCTTGGTTCCCTCCACTCTTCCTTTTGTCCCACATTTTACTTCATTTTTTTTGTCCTTTTCCTGTTCTGCAAAGAATTGCATGCATGGATTGAATTGAACTGTGTGCAATGTTATGCACATCTTTTCTGTCATTGACTAAGAAATTTTGTTTACAATAATATGATCTTTATTGTTCTACAGGATCTTGTGCTCATTAAGTTCTTTTCCCTGTTTAACTTACTATTATCTTTTGTTGCATTATATGGATTTAACTACTCTTTACCATACTAATTGTTTTAGTGCTGTAGGGTGCTTGTATACCTCAGTGTTCAAATGGAACAAACCTTGTGATTCCCTTATCGGGCAGAGTTGATCCAGAAGATATAGCTGTCACCGGTAATAGTGCACGCTTACATGCTCAAGAAAGCTCCTATCTTCCTTTGCTATTCAATTTTGAAGAATTAGAGGGAGAGTTGAATTTTCTTACCCGTGTCGTGGCACTTACTTTTTATCCTTCTGTTCCGGGAAGAACTCCTCTAACTCTTGGTGAGGTACACATCTAACGTTGTAATTTATAAAATTTGTAATTGTCTATTTTCAAGAAGATTAGAGAACTAAGGAAAATGTGTTTTGTTTGACTCTTGGCTATGTGTCTTGAAGATGAATGCACTTTCCTACAACAAATTTATCATCTCCTTTCCTCCTTTTTCTAGACGTTTTTCTAAGTCCAGGAAATTTTTGGACGATGCCAACTGGCATTTAGGATTATGGTAAGTCCCTTTCTTGCTTTTAATTTCTTTGGCGAATAAGTTGGCACCAGTTATGAGAGAGTTGATGTCAGTTGATAGGCAATCATAAAACTTTGTCAAATCCTTCACGATCCTTGCTCCATAGCCAACCCCATCTTGATGGGAAATGGCTTATGGTGAACTTCTAGGTTAGAGAACTCAATTTCTTTTTTGCTCTTGTTTGAGATTAACTAAAGTGATAACTTACTGTCTAATCCTCTTTCTCATTTATGTTAACATGTTTTCACTTGTCACTAATTGTAAATTTTGTTCCTAGGTTGTATTGTTACCATGTAGCTTATAACGAAGTGGTATATTGCAATATGCTCTCTCTCTCTCTCTCTCTCTCTCTGTGTGTGTGTGTGTGTGTGTGTGTGTGTGTGTGTTATCATCTAGGTTATAGTGATTTGGTATATTGCAATATGCTCTCTCTCTCTCTCTCTCTCTCTCTCTCTCTCTCTCTCTCTCTCTCTCTCTCTGTGTGTGTGTGTGCGCGCGCGCGTGTTTATTCCCTTCTTTTTTCCTTAAAAAAATTTATAACAAAGGCTGTAGCCTAGTTTTAAATTGAGACCTTCCGAAACGAACCCTTCACTTTACCACTAAGCCATGCCTCGAATTATTCACAGTGGCTCAAATCCCTCGAATTTTATCTCACCGGTCGGGGAAGAAGCATCACCTTAGAAATGATGTATCAACAACTACTGGAGATTATATGAAGATGAAAGATCTAAGATATTTGGATATCGGAAGGTGCACAAATTGTTTGTTATTGAGGAATTCGATGGAACCACAAATTGCTAATATTATTGACCTAGTTTATAAATATATTGTATAATAAAATCAAGCGCTACAACTTATTTGAATTATGAAAAAAAATAAAACAACCATAAAGTTATAGGAAATATAAAATTATACGAAATAGTTTATCTTGCTGAATTATTTATGAATAATGATGCATATATGTTGTATAGTATTGCAACATTTATTGCAAGATTAGAAAGAATTTTGACCAAATTTCAGACTTCATCAGCAATGTCAGTTTAATATTTAATTGTTGAATTTTATTTTTTTAAGAAAAATTTTAAACTTTTATTCAAGATATTGATGCGAATCTTCGATAATAAACTTCTTCAGTGAAATTGTCAAAAGGACTGAAATTTTTGAATATGAATTCTTGGAAGAAGGTCCGATGTCGGCAACAAAAATAAGATTTAACCGCTTGCTGATGTTTCCTGACCCTCTTTGCGGTTGAAACATAATTTTTTTTTTTTTTTTAAAATGTTCTTCATTACCTGCATGTTAATAATTATGTTTTATGTGTTTTGTGCATGACACTTTTGAAGATTGAAGTACTTGGGGTATCACTTCCTTGGATGGGCATATTTACTAAGAACAGAACTGGTGCCGAATTCATCAATCATTTGCAAGAAATACCTGAGAAAAGTAACCCTGTCCATGGTTCAGATATGAACAATTCTGGAAGTCATTTTCTACATGACTTGTGTCCAAGTTCTGACCATGAAACATTTTCATCTAAGGGGAATGCTGTTGAATATGCTAAAAAAAGTGCAGTCAGCCATGGAATAGACCTTCTCACTGGAGATCTATTATTTTCAGATTCCACATCTCAACCAGATGGTTCATGTGTTACAGATGATGCTGTGCGAAGCAGTGGGAACATAATTGATTTCTTTGACAATTCTGGTGGTGATCATCAGTTTCAAGATTCTAATTTGCCTGTGCAGCCATGTGTCACCGATGAAAACACCCATAGCATTGCTCAACGTTACATACATATCTTTAAATCCTTATCCACTTATAATAAGGTAAGTTGGCACTTTCCATTTCCTTCTGCAATGATATATTACAACATGCTGCACTTAGTCTATAATGTCTCACTGAAGCTTTTCGAGTTATCTCATTAGGATATTTGTGTGTGCGCTGAATATTCTGTTCTAAGACATGCTGGTTGGCACACAAGTTTGAACCATATGCTGTTAGATAGTTTGAGTTAAAATCTCTAAATATTTTTTATTGTTTAATTTCCTTTTTTTCTTTTTCTATATTGTGCATACAGTTTTTTATTCAAGGAGTGTCCAGTTACACTAAGAGGGTTTTAGTCAACTCCGTTTTGAGAAACACCTCTACTGTTTAAAATGGGCCATTGGCTGGGTCAGATTTGGATCTTGGGTTCATAAAACATGGATTAGTCAATGTAATGTTGTATATGGGGTGTTTCTTGTGAAAATCATTATGGCAGCATCCTAGTAGAAAATTGGACTGGGAGACACTTCCAAATCATGTGCTTCTAGCTCCTTGATCCTCAATGCAACATGCTGAAAAAAAAAATGATGAAAAGCACGTGTCATGTCTTCATTGCAACCTATGGAGCATAAACACAGATACAACAAGTGGACATGTCAAAAGTTGTCTAAAGTAGGCACAGGAGCATGGATACACGCACGTGCACGCGTGCACACACACCACACACACACCTCTCTCTCTCTCTCTCTCTCTCTCTCTCTCTCTCTCTCCAGTGCAAATATAAATTTGTCTTCCTTCCTTTTTCTTTGCAGGGGTATATTAGACTCTAAGAAAATTTTTAAATCACATATATTTAGAATTAATATTGAGATATATTTGTGCTAAACACATTGAAATCAATTTTATCTAATCATAATTTAGAAAAACCTAACCAATCTGATTCATATATTCCTCAAAGAATTATAATTATATCTACTCAGTTGATTTAGAAATATCTACATATTCACTTAGGGGTTCCATTCTCAAATTAATTAGCATGAAAATGTCCATATCAAATTAGAATTTCAATCTAAATAAAAGAAATATTATAAATTAAATTCTTTAACTTAAAAGAATTCTAATAAAGGAGGCCTATCAAATTAGAATCTCAAATTTTATTAGAATCACAATTTAATAAAAATTTCCAAAAACATGGGATAAATTATGATGTCTGTGACGTGCATGGCGCATATTCAAACCGTGTGCATGTGTTATAGTAATGGATAACAACTTCCACTGTTTCATTCCCCTTCATTCTTAGTCATTTTTTTCCCTTAAAAAAGGTCATCCTTGTATTCCGCCTCTCTTTCCTCCTCTATTTGATCCTTTCAATCTCAACCTACCTCTCTCTTTTTATTATGTTATTTGCGCATGAACTATCACCTATGCAATAAAACCTGAACAAAGTTATGGTGCTTGATATATTAATACTGATTTGAGATGATAAAGATAAGCAGTGTTTTAAAAAACATATGAGGTGACCGTTTAGGCAGAGGTGACATTTTGTCCACTCCAGCCATGGGTTATGCACCCAAATTGAGCGCTAAAGAATAAAAACCCAAATGCCAAGCCTATTTCTGGATGTGGTTTTTGCAGTCTTCTGACATCGTTGGAGAAGTCTGATGGACCTTCCCAGTGTTACACTGCCGCTTTGCCCCTGCCTCACATGTCATCTTCCATGAGTGAGGGATGTGTTTAGGGTTCGATGCCCGACCCATTTGTATGAGGCGGGTAATGTCACATATGCTTTGTATAAGTTAAATCTAATTATATGATGTGGGCTTGAGTGGTACAAAGCAGGTTTGATCCGACTTGCTTTGTATAAATGGGCTAAGAATGCCCTAGCCCATTCCCCATTCTCTCGTAGATGGCGCATGCAACAACGACAAGGTGACAACAAGCGCCGAGAAGGGCCATTTGAAGCCTCTGATAGCATTAGGATACTGTTACAACCACTGTGGGGCACACATATAATTTCATAGTTTTTTACCTTTATTTTAAAAAGAAAAGGAAAAAAAAACATCTTCATAGGCGTTGGGATTGCTGGCTGATGATGCCCCGTCCCACTTATTGCTACTTAAAATATTGAAGATACAAAAATCAGTTGTCAAATTATTAATGTTCTAATGCACAAGGAATCCAATTATCTTTATCTAATTGTAAATTACTAAATATTTCATTAACAATGTTTATCATAAATTAAAAAAAATTTATGCTTGCTAACATAAAACAACTGTTTGTTATTTCTATCTAAGTAAAAATTTAACGGCATAAAACAATGCTAAATTATGATGATTTTAGAAACTCAAAATAGACGCAGTCTAGTTAAGTCAAGGGGGTTTTGGACATCAAGATGGGTGTGAGAATCCAGAATCAAAGGATCACAATTACAATCACAAATATTTTCAAATCCTGTGGTTTACATAAAACTCACTTTTGGTTTTGGAACCACAATCACTCTTATTTCCAAAACTCATCTTGACTAGACCCTTACCCCTCAAATAAAGATAAGAGAAGAAAGGAAAAGGGAATAATCGACACACACCCACAGAGAACTGAAGAAGTTACGAAGAGTGGCATAATATTGATTGCTTAGCAATGTTTGAAAAATTAGTGGACAGCAATACATATTGGCCATATCATATTGGGTTTGAAGCATGTCGATGTAATCCAACCGAACTTGGTCAATACCGCGGATATTGGCCGCTAACAACTACTACAGATTTATAATAGAGTTGATAGTTGGTTTGATCTATCTCTTTGTTTATTTGGTCTAATCCAAGATAGTAAAGTGTATGACATCGTTAACCTTTTATCACACTGAATCTTTTTTATTATATTGAATTTAACCCATAACTCAAGATAATTGAGAGGGGGTATTTGAGATTAGATCTATACATAAATAAATAACTTATTTCCTTAATATACCCTTGAACTTTTTTCCAACTGAACTGTTGAATTGGATTAGATCTATCACAGACTTTAAATTTTTTGATATTATTAGAACTCTCGAAGAATGTTCAGTAATTAATAAAAAGGAACTCTAAAATTGATGTTATCAAAATTTTAACTTGTCTAATGATTCGTAGAAGTTCGATTAACAATTCGAATACTTGCATTATGGATTATATAAGTTTAGATCAATACTTAATCTAATCTTCATCAATAATTTTGATCTATAACTGTCGAGACCACAGAAACTCCCGGTACGATCACAAAAACAGAAACTGCGACTGATACTACCGGTACTTTGACTTAAAACCTTGCTGCTGATAATTCTGGGGATATATTTGTATATTAGAGGCCATGGATTGATTCTTGCAGCACCAGTTTTGTCTCTTGAACTCTTGATTATCTATATATTCTCTGTTTTGCAATTCTGTCATTTGGTCTTCATCATCTCAATAATTTTGATAGTTTTATTGTTCAGGTAATATGAAAAAGTTGCCACCAATTAGATCTGACAGCTATGTGGAAATTAGCCTTACAAAAAATTCTGATTATTTGATCTGTCTCGTATTGACAGAAAAAGATGATTTTGAATTAAACAAAGTAGGGAAGGAATTGATCATTTATTGTGCTCATTGGCTTTAGCTGCTTTACAAAATCATTAGCACATCTATTAATTGGTGGCAAAATAAAAGTATATCTAAGTTAGCTGCTTTAGAAAATCATTAGCGCATCTATTAATTGGTGGCGAAATAAAAGTATTTCTAAGTTCAACTTCTGGCTGCTTGGAGTTGTTAGAATTTGTAATTGGCCACTTTGTTACACCCATATAGAACATGATTGATACAATGAGCATGCTATATTATAAGGCCCCATATGATAAACCTGAAACGAAAAACCTTCATACACCCTGTTTTGTTGCATTCTTAATTTGATAAATATCCTTAAAAGCATGCATTTCATCTTGGTATTGCTTAGACATGCTGAAGTGATGTGGAAACCCAGGAACTGTTATTTGAATCTAGTGTAACTGATGCATAATAATTACAAGTTTAGTAACATTTTTTGACCTTCTACTTTTGTTCTTATCAAGTGATTCCTGATCTCCACTCCTTTTCTCTTATCATACATAGCATATGATTATTAGTGGCATATTGCAATTTACCACCGTTAAATTGGTACATGGCAAATCGGAGAAAGCATCCTCAAACTTCATGGTTTCTGGTATTATACTTTAAAATTAAACAAGAAAACTCTTCATACAGTTCTTGCGTTGCAAGAGGACTGGCAATGCTAGCAACTGGTAGCTGAGGAAATAATGATCTTTCCTTTCTGCATGCTTATCCTCCACCTTCAACATCATTGCCACCTCTCCAAACCTCCATGCCTCCAAACCCCAATCTCTTATCCCTCCTTCCCACTCTTAGCCCCTTCCTCAAAAAAGTAATAAATAAATAAATAATCAAAAATCAAAACCAAAATTACCACCTCAGATCCAAGACTGCTTCTGTGCGTCAGTGCTCGGGTCTCTGCCTCTCTTTCTTCTCCACCATCCTCACCTCTTTGCACCATTTTTCTCTTTCATGAACCAGCTGAGTGCCTTGGGCGTCAATGCCATCTCTTACCTGTCATCCTTATTTTCTCTTCCTATTTCTTCACTGTTAATTGTTAATCTGTTTTATTAAATCAATTCTCGCTCATTCTTAATTACTCTCACATTTATCAAATATAATCTTGGAGATTAAAGGTTGATATCCTTGCAAATGTTTGTAGGCACATAAAATCATTGGTTATCATGTGATGTTAAGTAATTAGATGGGGAGTTAAGTGTATTCGAGCTTCTGTGGAACTCTCTTTATCCAAAGAGACTAAGCTGTATTTTTTTAATAGCCAATGACATTAACCACTTAGATACCCATCTCTTGTATCTTAGTTTTAACTTGGAAAGCTATATCTTCGGCCCTAATTTATGTCATTTGGCTCATCAATCATCATGCTGCACTAATTATTTATTTGCAGATGTCCAGATGGCTATGTATTGAACTGAGCTCATCAGGCTATGTTTTGAACTGAGCTCATCAATTAAGATAACTTCTGGAAGTAGTCGTACATCAAATAGCAGGCAATGAGCTTGGAGCTGATTAAGTTCTGTTGTAAAGTGGATCGGGTACTAGTCACTTTTATAAGCATGTGCTAGTGTAGGGTCTTCAAATGCAGTATCCATAAAGATGCTGTGATGTTTAAACATCTGATGCTTAATGTGGAAAAAGAATCTTATTATTATTCTTGGCAAGCATATATGCTCTTCTAAATTATGTCTGTGGTATTTTATTTATTTATTTATGCCATATGTTTGACATGATTTATGTTCTTTTACTCTATAATTAACACACTGCTAATTGCAATCTCGGCCATTTCTAATGTACAATTTAGGGGAGGGAACTCGACTTTCTGCAAGCCATGAAGCTTGAAGTTGAACGCCTTCGCCTGAATCTTTCAGCTGCTGAAAGGGATAAAGCTTTATTATCAATCAGTGTTGATCCTGCAACTATAGATCCAAATCGCTTACTTGATGACATGGACATGGTAAGATTATGCAACTGTGCTGACAGCCTTGCATTATTAGGGCAGACAGCATTTGAAGATCGGATTAACGCTTCCATTGGCCTTAACATAGGGAAGAAAATGTTATAGATTTCTGGAATATTAATGAATTTGGGAAAACTTGTTTTGGCAAGATGTGTGAAGTTCAAAGTGAGCTACAACCACAAACAAGCTCTTCCAATGTTTCTTCTGGCAACAATTTATCTTTGCTCCTGGAGTGTTCTCAATGTGGAAGAAAGGCATGCAAAGTTTGCTGCGCTGGGAAGGGAGCTAGCCTATTACTGAGCAATAGTAATAAAGAAATGAAAAGCTACAGTGGTGTATCAAGCCAGAGTGGATCTAGTCATGGAGTAAGTGATCGGGCTTACTATAGCTATTCAAATCTTGAGGATGGAGTTATATGTAAATCATGCTGCAATGAAGTTGTCCTTCATGCATTATATGTGGACTATGTCAGGGTTTTGAGTAGCCTTCGAAGACAAGGTCGTGCAGATAGTGCAGCTCACAAGGCTGTGGTACAAGCTATAGGCCATGACCTGCAGACAATATCTGAATCTTGGCAAGACCATGAAGATGCCAAGAGGCAGTTAAGAAAGCTACTGGATGGGGAGGAGTCCCTTGCTGAATTTCCATATGCAAGCCTGTTGCATTCGGTATTGCCCCAAAACTCAGATGGGTTTGGTTTTGAATATCAGTTTTCTTGCATCTTGATAGATTGTACCTCCGCCAAAGTATTTCTGCACAACTTGTTGATTCACCACATTATTCATTATTTTTCTGACTCCAGATGGTCGAGTCAAAGCTTGATGGTTAGATTGATTTATTAATTTGTCTTTTTAGGTTGCAACAACATCCCAGTCAGAACCTTTGTTGTCACTACTTGCACCTCTTGGTATCGGAAAGCGACAATCTTACTGGAGAGCTCCCAGTAGTTCTTCCAGTGTAGAGTTTTCTATTGTTCTTGGGAGCTTATCTGATGTTTCTGGCGTTGCCTTGATTGTCAGCCCATGTGGCTATTCAAAATTTGACTGCCCTACTGTAAGTTTTTATGGCATTCTTTATATATTTTAATTATATATATATATATATATATATATATATATATATATATATATATATATATTATATATATATTATCTGTATGATAATGATTTCTTTGTTTTCAGTTCCTGTTCCCATCTTTCTTTGTGTAAAAGAAAATAGCAAGACATCTTATCGTATTTGTGGCATCCCACATAAACCCTGTTATTTCATTGTTAATTTCATCTGCTGCTTTAGTGAGATCAGCTTTAAAAGAAAATTGATGTGAAACATGTATGCGTGTTTGGACAGAAATTAGTGATGTAACTGAAATATGTAATATTTCACCAAAATTATGATCGTGGATAGGAAAATAATTAAAACTTGTAATGTGAACAGATGTATTTAACAAAAAGTGAAGGCGCAGATTGTACTATTCTAATCTCAAATAAATTAATGCAAACACTAAGTTACAATGACACAGTTATACATGTAATATTAACGATTAATAGTTTACAGGTGTGACAGATTCTCACAACCTCACGATTATTTGTGACAACACATAAATTGATAAAATACTAGAGAACTATTATCAAAACTCACATATAAAGATCGTGTCCAGAAAATATTTTTACTGACTCAGTGTCATGCTGATGACTATAGATGTGTAGTTATGTCATTCGCAGCTCTAACGCCGCGAAAATCACTCGAATCGGGTTCTGGACGGCTGAGAAATAATCTGAAAACAAAACCTCAAACGCTAATGGGTATGTTATGCTTATCATCGGGTAGGATCTGAATTTGATTATGATAGCGGGGTGGGTCTACAGGGCAACCTGGTCGGGTCTGTCGTCACTATTGGGTCAGATGTGATGCAGGAAGCTGCCTCGCACAGATCTGGATCCGATATGGTTTCGGATCTATATCTGCTTGGGTCGCTCGCGCTGAGTTTGGTGCGAGAGAAGGCAAAGATTTATTGGTCAATTGCAGGTGTCGCGCTAGGTCCTGTGGTTGATCTGTGGTGGGTTCCAACGATGCGTTCTAGCGTTGGATCAAGATGGATAAAATTAGAGTTGACGAGATCGTAACTGCTAAGATGTCGGGGCTGTCATCGAGGCTGTCGGTGAAGTCGAGGGTTGGTGATGAGGACATCACGCAGTTCCCATTTATCTTTTCATGCCTTAGCTTATTTAGAGGATTTTGTATTTTATTTCAGCTTTATTTGTAGTAGATGTTTTAGCTTTATTTGTATTCCTTTGTGGGCGTTTAGTACCACATCGGTTATTTCCCAGTACTCTTCTTTTGTAAAGCTTATATAAGGCCCCACAGACTATGGTATTGAATTATTGAATGATTAAGAAATTTCCTCAAATTATCTGGCTTAATTCTTTAGTTTATTTGCTCTCGAGTTTTTGGGTGAGAAGCCCGCGTAAGGGGTGGAAACCCAAAATCTTATCTTATTCTCAATTTTAAATCTTGGTTATGATTTGAAGGTGATTGCGATCCAGGTTGGTATTACATCATTTTGGTATCAGAGCCCTGGTTTTCAATTCCCTTCAAAATTTTTCTTTTCTAAATTTTTCTTCCAGTCTCCAAACCCTAGATCTACATCAGCCCCAGATTTAGATCCATCCCCCCCAAAAAAAAGATTTCACTGTTTTTATTAAAAAAATACAGTGAAATTCCCTCGAAAATCTCTGAAAAATCCAAATTGGCACTGTTCATCATCTTCTCAAAGTTCCCCTCCCACCAAATTCCGCCGCCGCCGACAGCCACGCCCTCCGCCGCCATCATCGCCAGGAAGCCGCCGCCGTTCGCCGCCATCACCATCGGCGATCAACGCCGCCATCATCATCGTCGAAGATCTTCACCACTGGACCCCACTTTGTCACTGTCTTCTTCCCCGCCACCGCAGTCAGAGCGTCGCCATCTCCATCCGAAGTCGTCGGCGTTTCCAAAACCTCGCCGCTTCCCGATCTTCATCCTCATCATCATCGTCTTCGTCAACATTCCCCAAGGCCAGATCTGCATCCACAGACCTCCTCTCTCGCTACAGCAACATCGAATCGCCTTCGTCGAGATCTCCAGCTCCTTGCCGAAGTTTGCAAACCACCACCGAGTATTGTTGACGCCTCCAGGAACTTGACCGGAATCCTCCCAATCTTGCCGGAGCCTTCCCACTCCCCCACTGCCTCCCCAGAGTTCACCGGAGAGGATCGGAGTCTGGAGCCCCTCACCTTCGACTAGACGACGGCGCCGCCGCTGTTACCGCTCTCCATCAGAGCCGACGCCTTCTCTTCTCCGCACCTCCGACTGAAGCATCCAACGCCGACGAAGCTCCCCGAAATTACACCTGTCAGATCATCGAGATCCTTCGTCGCCGTCTACTCCCTCACCGCCATCGTCCTACGCCATCGACAAGACCTCTTCAACCTCCAATCAAAAGCAGCAACATCACCACTCACCGCCGCCCCTTCCTCCGCCACCTTCCATCATCATCGCCACCAAACATCAGCATCATCATCATTGAGCCCTCGCCAACGCTGATCAGGGCTGATTGGAGCGAATAGGGTTGGATCAGAGGAGACGGTTCAGATCCGGGTCGTCTCCATTGTTGCCGACCAATCCTTGACGCAACGGAGGCACGTCGCCGGTCAGATCGTCCCTTCCTTCCATTGTCATCTAGACCCATCGCCGACGAAGCTCCCCCAAAGCGATTACGGTCCGTCTTCAACCTCGCCGGCGCTTCCAGGGTTTCCCCGGCACTTCTAGAACCTTCAGACTCTTGATGTTGTCGTCAACAGAGAGGATCCAGCCTCGATCAGAGCTCCACACCTTCCTCCGCCAGCATCAATACCTCATCGCCGCCATCAGAATCTCGCCGCCATCTCGGTCCGCCGCCTTCGTTTTCAATCCTTCTACCCTAGCTGCAAGCTCGAAGGACGGGGAAGTGGACTCGGGTGGTTTTCTTTTAAGGGGATTAAGTGATTGGGGTCGGATCCTTTGCAAAACACTCGAACCCGACCCGAACGCGACCTTCACTCCGCTCCAAACTGAGCCGATCAACCCTGGTTTAGACCAGGTCTGGTTCAACTAGAATCCAGATCAGACCACACCCGAGTTGACTCGTACCCGGTTCAGACCAAGTCTGGGTCAAATACAGTTCAGACCCAATTCAGTTCAGTGGCAGACCATATCTTCCGGAGGTCGTTCAGAGCTCGTTTTAAGTCCAAATTGAGCCATTCTCAAGGCAGTGGATTCGTGACAACCAGTACTACGCTCCTACAGCAGCCACAATCTGGTTCAAGCTCTGATCGTCTTCCAGATTCAGCTCAGTAGATCCGCGCATCACAGTTCACAGCTTGTTTCTGCCCCGATTCGGGCCCGGTTTGCGCCATTCTCGAGGCATCCAGCCTCCACTTCTTATCACTGATGACCAAGAGTCTTGTGAGCGATCTCAACTCTTCAGTGTGAGCATTTCTCTGAGGAATCTTCGAGAATTTTTGCGTTTGGGCGTGAACGACTCCCCCTCAGGTGATATCATAACTTGACCTGATTCGTTAACTGTTAAATTATTTGCAACTACTATAGGGATTGCTATAATTTGTTGGTTGAAATGCTATTTGCTTCGATCTAGTGGTTGCATTTTTTCATCATTTTAGGAATGCATTTTTCTTTACATTTAAAACTTAAACTTTAGGATATTTTTTTGTTTAGTGCATACATTTAATTTAACTGACTCTAGGGTTCTCCACTGCATTTGCTTGTTTACTTGAGCCATCATGACTAGTCAACACTATAGGGACCCCCACTTAGACCAGCTACACAATCTCCATCAGGGTCATATGTCCATTCATGATTACATTGCCATATTTAAGGACTTAACCCATCATAGTGAAGTGAGAGAGCACCCTTCTGAGACTCTAACAAGATTTGTTTGGGGTTTATGACTTAAAATAAAACGTGCTATGATTACTGGCCCCTATAACTTAGACACTGTTGAAGATGCCTTTGATGTTGCATTAAGATTGGACTTAACTTTCAAAACGCTAGTCAATGCCAATGTCAGATGTTCTAAATGTAAGGGATATGGACATTATGATTATCAGTGCCCCTCAGAGAGTCAACATGTTAGAATTGTGCCCACTGATGAAGTTGACGACTCAAAGGTTATTGGGGATGTCCAAGTTTCTTCTAAAACTGTTAACATAATTGAAGACATAGCAGTTGATTCTGTCACACAGATTATTAATGAAATTCACATGTCTTCTGATAGTACCAATGATGACGTGGACGAGATAGTTGAGCCTAATATATCCACTGTGCCAAACCAGCCATTCGAGTCTCCTTGTGTTGAACCTCGTTTTATGGTCATTCCTATCAATTCATCTATTAGGGAGTCACCTGAATTTCTTGCCAAGGTCTAGCAAATGGTTTCTAATACTTCTTTTTCGGATTGTTTAGAGTTTGTGTCCGAGTCCCGTGTACCTCCATCGTTAGATGTGTGTCCTAGGCATATTATATCTCTCATTCTCCCATCGTTAGGAGTTATGCCTAGAATACCTACTGCTTTGCATCTGCCTGTTGCACATATTGATGATATCATTAGGCTGATAGCAATTTGCAATAACACCTACAAATTTGCTGCATACCCATATAGTATTTTGCAGGAATTTACAATTAATAATAAGGTGATGGTTACGAGTCACTCTGAGGCCACGAGAAAGTTGCACGCTTGGCGTAAAGATTTCGAAATGACTCTGAAGAGGATTGCGTACATTGCTTACGAGTTGGATAGCCCGTGGGATCCTGGTATCAGCTCCGTCTTCAGCCAGGATGATACGCCTCGCTCTACTTTCTGTGCCTTGATTGTGCTGCTATCTTCCACAACCGATCCGTCATGGAGACCAGCTCCTTCTCTGCCACCATGGTCTCGACATGATGTACCCATGCTGCTGCCACGACCACCACCTTGGCCCGATTGAGATGCTTCGTGAAGAGAGTCCTCACTCGATAGGGTCGAGTTTCTCCCACCCCGAGGGAATTGATGAGGACATCACGCAGTTCCCATTTATCTTTTCATGCCTTAGCTTATTTAGAGGATTTTGTATTTTGTTTCAGCTTTATTTGTAGTAGATGTTTTAGCTTTATTTGTGTTCCTTTGTGGGCGTTTAGTACCACATCGGTTATTTCCCAGTAGTCCTCTTTTGTAAAGCCTATATAAGGCCCCACAGACTATGGTATTGAATTATTGAATGATTAAGAAATTTTCTCAAATTATCTGGCTTAATTCTTGAGTTTATTTGCTCTCGAGTTTCTGGGTGAGAAGCCCGCGTAAGGGGTGGAACCCAAATCTTATCTTATTCTCAATTTTAAATCTTGGTTATGATTTGAAGGTGATTGCGATCCAGGTTGGTATTACATCAGTTGGCAGTGCAAGGCGAGTCGCGGTGACGAGTTCAGTCGGTTAGCGAGGTCGGTGTTGTTGATGGGTCTTGAATTAGGCTACGATATTGAAGAAAACAAGAAAGAGAAGAAGATGAAGAGGTGGGTGGCCGGTGAGGGAGACGAGAGAAAGAGAGGTTGGGGCGGGACTAGGGTCGGGATTTGAGAGAAGAAAGGAGAAGGGGGTTGGGGCGTGGGCAACACGACTGGAGAGAGGAGGCCGGCGAGCAAAGGGAGAAATGGAAGAGAATGGGGAGGAAAATATAAATTAGGGTTTTACTCCTAAAAACACTTTTAATCTCTCACAATATTTTCATCAAAATTTTGCATTCATTCAATTAACTGGTACATGAACTTATTTATAAGCTTTACAAAATTCAAGTCTCAAAATACATCCGATGTGGTACTAAACTTTAAAATAAAAGAATAAACAATTACACAAGAAAATCAAAAATAAAATAAAGCAAAATACTACATAACAATAGGATTGCTAGAACCATGTCGATGCGACGCATCTTCGTCTTTTCTAGTGCACGCGCCAAGGCTGTATGTCCGCATCGAAAATATTCAAACTAGTCAGAAACAAAATTTGGATTAGATTCTCAAGGATTGATTGCGAATGGATTTTCATTTTGTGCTTGTAACTAAACCACACATTGCTTAGACCTTTTTCTAAAATAATAAAGCGCAAGAAGATGCTTACTACAACTAATGGCTGAACAAATTATTTCTTGTGAATAATATATGTTTTAATATTATTGGAGTAAAATTTATTGATCGCAGCACATATGGAATACAAGAAAACACCCCAATCTCACATAATCATACCCTTTAAGCAATAGAATTACAATTTACTACTTGACTACCCTACCATTATGTCAAACACTTGCTTCCGACCCTTCTTTTTCATACTTCATTCTTGATGTAGATCGGAAGCAAAAGTGCTCTCTAGATTTTATTCTAACGCCGACAAACCATAGGTGAAACACTAGGTAGAACTACTCTGGAATCCATCAGGAAAGAAAGAGAATTTCTAATAATTTATTAAATTCCAAATTCCTACGAAGAGTTTCAAAGAGCCTTTATATAGACATGTCAATAAAAGAGTCCTAAATCTAGTAGAAAGTAAACAAATAATAAGTCTTAAATCTAGTAGGAAACAAACCAATAAAAGAGTCATAAACCTATGGAGAAAACCAAAGAATAAAAGAAGGAAAGGAGAAAAGGAAACTAAAATATTAAGAGGTCCAAAGATGACTAGGATTCATTCGAGAACTCCTCTACATCATTAGTCCCCTTTCCAAAGAACTTAACCTCGACTTAGATATCATAGGTAATTAATTATTTAGGAAAGTTATTTAGTTTGTAGCGTGCTTATAGTATTTGGAGTATAGTAGAGTCCTAGTAGTATTACGAGTTATAGTTTGAGTACAATTTGATTTTGTGTGGGGTCTATACAAAGAAAGGATTCCTTGTAGTTATATGTTAATTTTATTTTGTAATTCTTTTCAGTATCAATATAGATTTAGTCCTTTGTAGTTTAACCAAACGATTTAAGAACTATTAGGATGAAGACAATATAATATTGTTGTATAAAGGTAGATGGATCTACAATTGCACTTGACAATTTTGCCCCTAATGTTTTTTTTACATTTTGTTTGTTATTTTTTTTGTCATCTAGCTGCCGGTGAGGGGGGCAAAGTGGGCATAATGGGTCTTTTTTTTTCCAGCATTTACTGTTTGCAAGTTGGGATCTTTGTTGGTGAGGGGAGGGCAAAGTAGGCATATGGTATATGAGGAGGGCAAAAGTGGGCATGTGTAATTTGTGAGGCCCCCATTTAATCCCTACAGGCCCGATCTCTCTCGCTTTCTCCCCTCTCTCGCTCCAGCCCCAACCCTAACCCACCGCCTACCTCCAGCTGTTCCTCCAACACCTCGCCGACGACGACTCCCTCTCCCCCTCTGACCTACCTCGCCTCGCGCCCACCCCCACCGTAGGCTCTTCCCAGTCCACGAGTCCTCCATCGACTCCATCCCCACCCGTTGTCTTTTCTCGCGCAATGATTGACCTCTGGTCCCTCTCCTCCGCCCCTCTCCTCCGATCTTCCACGACGCCAGTCTCTCTCCCCCCTCACACGATCTCCTCCTTCCCGCTGGCCGTGACACCTCGACCACCACCTCCGTCCTCTCCTTGCTGCCCCCAGGCCTCCCTTCTCGCCCTTCGGTTGATCTCCTCGACCTCCGCCTCCGCCTCTCTGAGGACAAGGCCAACCCGAAGTTCAGATCTATTCTCTCTCTGCTCTTTTTACATATCTTTTTTCTCAAAATAAAAAACCCTAACAATCTGATCTCTTGAGTTTGCTATGAGAAATCTGTGACCCCTATGCAATCTCTAAGCTGCTAGCCAACCTGTCGATCCCGGAGATCATCGGTCAAGTCATCGATCTCAAGCCCATTGGCACCGGCAACAGATTCCGGGTTGGTTTTGGACATTTTGAAATTCTGTAGAGCTTTTGAATGGCATAAATCTTTCCTTTAAGTATTGTTTGATTTCTTTATGCAATGAACTTGATGACTGTGAAATCAGTTATTCATTCAAGTAAATTGTTCATCCTAAAACTAAATGGCAATTTTAAGTCTCTGGATTCTATAAGCTCTGAAAGCCCCCGCATTACACAAGGGGCTCCTTGCTAGTATATATGAAATGTAGACCTACTGAAACAATGAGATGAATGAAGGTTCAGTTAAGGATGATCAATTTGTATTTAGGTTCAGTTATTCAACATAATGATGATATTATTAGGATGTTCATTGAATCATCAAAATGAAATGGTTAAATTAGGTTACTGCTTCTAGAGTACTATGTACCTTCTATTCTTTGTTTTAATAGATCCAGCAACATATTGTTTTGTATGGGCGGACAGAAACTTTTTCCTCAGAATCCATCTAGTGGAAATAGGGAATGGAGTAACTAGATTACATAGTGCTATTGGCTGCAGAAACCTCTCAGTAGCACGCCCATTCCAGGATGAATTCTGTCTTATTCCGACTACCTTAGAGCCTTTGATAACAGTTGAGATAGCAATGGAGCAACAGGTTCTCACCCCTTAATCACCAGTATCCCAAGAAAATGCTTGTTTGTGAAGTTGATTTTGGCCACTCTACTGTTCCTGTGTCGCTCCTCCTTTACTCATGGATGAATATGATCTAGAGAGAATTGGCAAAATGCTTTGTTTAGGCTAACAAATCATTTTTTCTAATTTTGTTTCACTGAGGGTTTTCGGTAGGGGGTGCAAGTGCAACTTCCAGTATTTCTATACTCTTTTCTTTTTCTTTGTTTCTTTTTTTGCTGGAACTTAGTTTATTCTAATATTTGAAATCTCCGTATGAGTATCAACATCAACCATAGATTTTTGGTATCAAACTCAGCAATCTCAGCAATAATCAGCCATTCTATCTTGGTATCGACGTGGTTATATCAACCATATTGGTATCGGCTGTATTTATTCGTGTCGGGTGATATTTCAAACCACAATTTGTTCCATCCTAGTTCTTAAAAGTATATATTTTCATAAAGCTGCAGTCAATGCAGTGAAATGCCTGACTGTGAAAGACACGTATAATGGATATTATCTTATCCTTTTGAAGTACATGCAGGGAAAATTTTCTTGCTGAAAAGTAAACTTATTTGGTTCTTTGATGTTTATGAAACCACTTAGAATGAGGTCCTACAACAATTCAATCAAATTAATACAATAAGTTTCTAAAATGCAATTAAACTGCATTTGAAATCTCAAAGTTTGGACAGGTAGTTACAACATTGATGGGTGGTGGGGACATCCAGTTGCGTCCCTGGAACGTATATCAGTGTAGGAGGAGACGCATCACATCCATGTAGTTTGAGTTATTGATTAGGATCAAGTCTTAATGTTGTCTTTTATTTTATTTGAATTGATTTTTCTCTCTTTTGTTTAGTAGTTTTTAGTTCCATATTGGTTGTGAAAACTTTCTTTAATTTTGTAAAGCCTATTTAAAAGTCCATTCTCTAGTTAATAAAGGCAATGAACGTAGAATTTTTTTGCAAAAAAAAATTGTGAGTGATTTTTTCTCAAAAGTCCTTTTAGATGTGTGAAGTCCAAAGAACCCTAGTTTAGGAGGGTGAACCCATAACTAGCTCTATCCCACCACCATCTACTACCTCTCATCATCTCCTCCCCTCCCTCGAACCCTAACCTCGTCGCCTCCCTTTTCCTTTTCGAGCTCCTCCTCTCCCAATCCCGCGCCGACCCTTACAGTGTCCATTGCCCGGTGCCTTAGCCTGTCCGCGCCCAGCATGCTCGGGTGTGCCGACTGTTCCCGCGCCCGCGTCGACCCGTGCCCACTATGCCTGCGCCCTTGCGTGCTCGCCGCCTCCACTACAAGTCCCACTCCTTTTAATCCATTGATCTCATTCCACAAAACCCATTTCTATATTATTTGAGTGATTAATCGAGTAATGACAGATCCAGATGTAGATCACGGTATTGTTGAAGACAACCGAGGGTTTTTGAGTATGAATCACCGTTTTTGGGCTTCCAGTTTATCCAGAGGAGACCGTTGAGGAGCACATGAATTAGATCGCATCCATTGTTTTGAGTACATGGTGCTTCGTTTAGGGATACACGATTTGCATGATCCAGAGACGCATGTGCACCCCAATTTGTAGGCCCTTCAGCTTCTTGCACCACCACCACAGAATAAGGAGGTCAAACATGATCTTCAATAGGTGACTTTTCTTGATCATGATTATTTATTTGTAGAGTCTTGATAATTAATCTCTAGCATTTTATCTGCCTTACTGCTATTCATATATTGGTGAGATTGTGTGCATCTGCGACTGTGATTCTTGATATTAATTGTACAAGCTTTGCTTGTATAACGGAAGTATTATATTCACTTTATTCATGATTGAAATTGCGTAGCCTACACATGCTTCTTGTTAATTTTATCAACTAGCATTATTAGTGTTAATCTGTCCTACATGAAGATTGTAATTTATTGATGAAGCGTAGTTTGGTAGTTTTATCACTAATTTTCTATCACTCAGGCACATTTCACATCAATGAGTTTCTACACACATTGGAAGAAACTGGGCATATGTTAAATGTACACTCTGAGATTTGTCTCGGAAGAAGTAACTTGAAGCTCATAATTTGTCTATATGGGTGTATCCTTTTAGCTACGCCGGTTAGCTACGCCGTTAGCTACCAGTCAAAATTTCAACTATTTGTTTCTCTCAGTTGTTTTCTCAAAGGAAAAAGCAATTCAGTAATTCCTAATGCAAAGAGAAGTTGATCCCAGAACAGATAAAAAGGGATTTCTAATTATATTGTGATTTCCATGTTTCCATGATCCATCTCTTTGAAATGCCACAAGGGGGGCAATTGCCTAATGTACAAGTCAAAACCTCAATCTACCAATCATACATCCTAAGTTGTAGACTTTAGCATAGGTTCATAAAAGCTTTATGCACTCACTTTTGGGTGTCTATGAGACATGTTCAGAGGATGAATATAGCTGAAATGAGAAAGGTGAGATGACGAGTAGCAATGGTCTAAAGATCATGCTAAGAAATTAATTCTGCAAGGCCTGTATCTCTTGTCCATCATCTCACAGTAGCTAATTTACCTTACAGAAGTTATTCCTACAATTTTGTCTACAAGATAACCTCAATCCTGGAACTTAAAGAACAAAACTTATCCTCCTATTACACAATCTACATAATTTAGGTCTGCTATGAGAAAATCACTTGGCAAAGGCTCTGGCTAAAGTGGCATGCAACTATAAGCAACTTCTATATTTTCCATCTAGCCCTTGTCTTTCTGACATCATCTTTCTCAGCACAGTGATATACTAGTTTTTTTTATTTCTTGTAGGTGCTATGTAAAAGAATTTCCTCCTATCATGTATTAACTTTATTTTGCTGAAAATGATAGTAGCTGACTAGGGCCTTCCTGTTGTGTAACCTTGATTAAAGGTTTTATGAACACCTAGCTACCATCTTCATCACATCTCTGTTATTCTGTCCTTCCTGTCCTGATTTATCATTCACTTGCGAGGGGCTTGCCTCTTGCCGGTACTGTTTTCAGAAATAGTCTCTTTTTCCCTTTTTATTTATGAAAAAGAGTACTCCTCAGGTTCCATTTCCTCTAGGGATTATGCTTTCATTTCATTCTCCTATTATATGATTTTTAACTTATGTTTGGTTATCTTTATGTAAAGCCTTACATTTCCTAGAAGTGTGGTTTACTATACAAGTCTTAATTTTCATTAATAGTGATTACTTTCTTTCCGCAGTGCACCAGCAAGTTCAACCCTAACATGTAGGAAGGGATAAAGAACTGTTTTCAGCACCACAATCCTCTGTATCCTTTCTTCTGTTTTATCTGTCGGAACTTTTCCTTGCAGGAATTTGTGTCTCACATGACATGTGTCCAACCATCTGTGCTCTGTATAAAGATGTCAACTTGTCTACCTTCTCATATATGTAATGGGTGTGTAAGCTAATGTTGATCGTCACCCCTCTCTCTGTCGCATTTTGTTGTTGCTGATCCTCTCTCTCTCTCTCTCTCTCTCTCTCTCATTTTGTTGTTGCTCATTTTTCCATAACTATTTACTACTGGAAGAAACAGTCCAATGTCGGTTCTTTGGATCATGTTTCCTTTCTTACTGTTTTACAAAGTGGTCCATTCTTCTAGATCTTGCTGCAGAGGTCTTATCAACTTTTTGCATGTGAGTCTGTCATATGAATACCGCCAATTTACTGGTGTTAATATGTCGATCAGTATCTTGTATCCAAACCAATTCCCCTACAAACGGCTCCAAAATTAATGTTTTAGTTTATAGTGCTTGTTTGTATTATTAGATCTTTATCTCTATAATAAAGCAAGTTATTAAAACTACACTTATTTTATATCTTATGAGGTGTTAACTTATTTCATTTAGTGCATCAATCATATGACTCGTATCATGTTTAAACTGTTTTGAGCCTTTCATGTTACTCAGATATTGCTCTTTCCTGCTTTTCACTAGGGAGACTATGCAACAACTAAAATGCTTCTCATTGCGCTATTTTTTATAGGTACAAATTTGGGCAAGCAATAAAATACATAGGGAGGAGAGGTCATGCATGGGCAAATGGGATGTTCAATCACTGGTATCATCATCCCCGCAACTTTATGGGCCGGAAATGTCTTATAGTGATAATAACGTCCCTAGGCATGTAAAATTTCTCTTCCGCAACCCAATTCGTTGTCGGATCATATGGATAACATTAACTCTGCCACAGCCTGGTTCAGCTTCATTTAATTTGGCAGAAGAATATAACCTTCTATCATTAGATGAATGTTCCTTACCAAAATCTAACCATTCTTCTTTTGGTGGAACTGTTAAAAGTGAGGCATTTATCCATGCAAAAAGAATCTTGGTATTTGGGAGCTCAGTGAAGAAAGAGATGGGCCCGGATGCACTATTACAAAATGGTGAACTGATGAAAATGAGAAGTTTATTAGAGAGATCACCACAGCTGGGTCGCTTCAGAGTCAGTATTGCTGAATTTCAATTGCAAAATGCGTTTATATTTCACCATTCTTACAGGTGGACTGATTATTGATTGATTCTTTATATATTTTTTCAGGTTCCTGTTGAAGCTGAAAGGTTGACTGGTAACGACCTTGTTTTGGAGCAATACCTATCACCTCTGACTCCTGGTTTAGCAGGATTTCGGCTAGATGCTTTTAGTATTATAAAACCACGAATCACGCATTCACCCTCTCCTATGGATGTGATATATGGCAGTCTTCATTAACATGTCTGGAAGACAGGCACATATCACCAGCAGTTTTGTATCTCCAAGTATCTGCTGTTCAGGTATCTAAGAATGAAACTACCATAGTGTTATCCTTTATCCACAAGTTAGAATCTAGTTTTCCACAGCCGTGCACTTTAAAACAGATTTTAAAATAGGTCCTTGAATAGATCACTTTGCAATTTACATTAGTTGATCTTTTCTGCATACAAATTGTTTCATCAACCAAGCATTTACCAGGAGAAATTGTTTGTCTAACTTGCACTAGTCCATGCCCTTTTACTAATTTTTTTTTTTGTGCACGAGTATCTTGGGATACCTTCAGGTCTTACAGTCCTCCCAGTTTATCATTTTCGTTGAGAATTTTTTTCCTTAAGTTCAGTGTGCCTGATATTTTGACTGTACCTGTCGTTTTTCTACGGGTAGAATATTTGCTTCTGAGTTCTACAGTGGGATTCTCATTAAACTACACGTGAATGTATAACTTGAGATTATGGGCCTCCACTGTTCATTTTTTCTCATCCTAGCAAGCTTTTACTCAGACAACAAGCTGTATTTCGTGAAAATCTATTTCATAGATATCCAACTAAGTTGTGCTGGCTGTTGGGTAACCAACATAATGTATATGCGCTTTTGGAAATGGCACTGAGAGAATGACTACTGAGCACAACACTGACTGAGTTCCATGTACCTGCGGATAGCTTACTGGAAATCCAGCTTACTGGAAATCCTTTTAGATTTGGAGTCTCTACTTGTTTTCTACTGTTAAATATATGATGAAAACTCTACATCGCTATTTGACTGCAAGATCAGTTTAAAATAAATGGATTCACTCAAACTACTTTTGGAGTACCTTCATGATATATACATGTTCAGGCAAGCTTAACATGAATTCTCGTGATTCTTTTACAGGAAAATAGGAACCATGTCATTGTTGGGGAGTACCGTTTGCCTGAAGTGAGAGCAGGAACGGCTCTTTATTTTGATTTCCCACGGCCAATACAGGCCAGGCGGCTCGTTTTCAGATTGCTAGGAGATGTTACTGCCTTTGCAGACGATATATCGGAACTGGAGGACTCAAATTCTAAAGCTAACCCCTTGGCTTCAGGGCTGTCTCTGTCAAACAGAATCAAGTTATACTACTATGCAGATCCATACGACTTGGGAAACTGGCAAGTCTATCTGCAGTTTAAACACGGTTACAGATGTGAAGGATGTAAGATATATATTCTTTTTTCCAATGTTTTTCTGTTGTAATTTATATTTTATTCACTTACTATTCTTATGTAGAATAATAGTCGTAATTAAGCGGAAAAACATTCTGATGTAGAACCAGAGAGAGGAAGAAAAGAGAGAAGAGAAGGAGAGAGAATTTAGAGAGAGAATAAGAATTCAGAGAGATAAAAAAGAGTTATTAGAGAGAGAAAGTCTGATAATATGTATTTTTATAAAAACAAGTCTCCTTCACAATGAAAACAAAGAGACTTATTTATAAAAAGACATTTAACACATCTTAAGAAACTAAACAAAATCTAATAATTAAGAAACTCTAATTACTTAAAATTAAATAACACTTAATAAAATAACAATAAATAATAACAATTAATTTCTAATTATGATCTCTATCATTTCTCCCCGGTTGAAAACAACTCGTCTCCGGTCAGGTGAAACATAAGTAACCCTCTAAGAGGTCAGGATCAAGCCAACAAAATTCTTCTTCAGTGATCCAAATGTCATCAATAGAGGGACGATCCTTCCAAATTTTTTCAGTCCAAATTTTTTCATAATTAATTTTTATTTTAATATTATTTACGGTCAACTTTGTGGTCAACCTTTTCACTTTCACTTCCACATTACTAAGCAAGCACCGAAAAACACAATATACTTTTTCACTTTCACTTTCTAACTATCAACCAAACACCGGAAAAGATACACACAAATTCTCATTTTCTAAAAAAAAAAAAAAACCTATTTCCCACTTCATCAATTTCGCCCACTTTCTTGAATCCAAACAGCTCCTAAAGTAAGCAACATGGTGATCATTGTGACTGAGAGCACTTACAATTCTTACACTAGAAGTATCACTAGCTACTTCAAAAACTTTAGAAAGACTAGGGTGTCGTAACAGAGAAGCTTTAATCATTTTCTGTTTAATGTGTAAGTAGATTTTACTTGTAGCAGTGGTCCACTTAATAGTTTTTCATTTCTAGCACTTAGTGATCGGGGCGGTAGTGGTAATGAATCCCTTAATGAATCTCTTATAGAAGGGTGTTAAACCATAAAAACTACGAGTTTCAGTCAATGTACTAGGCTTTGGCCACTCTCTTATGACTTAAACCTTATCAGGATCAACAGAAATTTCTTGGGCAGACACAATGAACGTCTTACGATTTTTTACATGTAAGTTTATTGTTGTATACTTTGATGACATACTAATTTACAGCAAGACTAAGAATGAACATTTAAATCACCTTTGTAAGACATTACTCTCATGAAGGTGCTAGGGGTCTTAGACATTCCAAAAGGCATTACTAACCACTCATAAAACTATTTTGTGGCTTAAAGACCATTTTCCATTCATCTCCAGCTCGAATTCTAATCCGATGATACCCACTACGCGATCAATCTTATACAACCATTTGACACCAGATAGCTCATCTAGCATACCCTCGAGTCTACGAATAGAAAACAGATACTTGACTGTGATTTTGTTAATGACTCGACTATCTAATACATTCTCCAAGATCCATTTTTTTAAAAGGTTAACAGAATAGGAACAACGCAAAAAATATAACTACAGTGAATAAAATCTTCTTCAAAATCCCTTCAAATTTTCTATTCAACTCAACTCTTTCTACAAGATTCATCCTATGATGGGAAAGGTTAGGTAAATGTGATCCTGAAATTATGTCAATAGAATAATGGATGTCTATAAGAGGTGGCATCACATCAGGTAACTCATCGGCATAATATCCCTAAACTCATCTAACAGACTGGAGATATTAGGGGAATGAGTGGACAAAAGCCCAAAAGACATGGTGAAACTATCTATAGCTACTAAGATAAAGACAAACCTAAACTTGATACTTTCTTTCTCAAAATATTTGTGTCAAGATTTGCAGTCGTTGGGTTAGAATATTACTAGCAGACGAGTTAGCTATAAGGCGGGTACAAGTTACTGGCTTTGCAGGTCTAAAAAAATGGTCTTCTTATCATGTGTGAATTTATATGTATTATTATGACCACAATGCTTCACAATATTATCACACAACCAATGACGACCTAGCCAAAGATGAGCGACATTCATAGGTAATACTTCACAGTAGATGTCCTTGAAATACATTCTTATCTTAAGAATCACTAGATACCATTCATAAACATGTAAGAAATTCTTATCTACCTAACCTACCTTAAATGGACGAAGAGATGGCTCGTTTGAAAGGTGAATCTATCAACAACGAACTTAGAAATCGAGTTTGGGTCTGTTTGGTTGCCGTAATTGGCCGTAAGTCGTAATTCGTAAGTGATAAACTCTTTTACAATTGTAAATGAGTTACATGCAAATAAGTTTTACGGAGTTTGGTTGGTAATGTAAAATTGTAAGTGAGAAAGTGTGTTGTGTTTTACGGTGTTTGGTTGTCGTAATGTATAAGTCGAAAGTAAAAAAATTGACCATAAAATTAACTGTAGATTTAAAAGTATTAAAAATGCCAATAAATACTAAAAATAGTAAATATTAATAATATATAATTATTCAATAAATTAAATAATTAAAAATTAAATTAAAAATATTAAAATATAATATAATAATTAATTAATTAAAAAGTTATTAAATATTAGAAATATAAAAATTTATATATATTAGGTATTAAATAATTAAATATAATTAACTATTAAAAATAATTAAAAATGCCAATAAAAATAATAAAAAATGCGTATAAATATTAAAAAATAGTAAATATAAAAATAGTATATTAAAATTAAATAATTAAAAATAAATTAAAAATATTAAATATATATCAAATTAATAAATAATCTAAAATAAATTAAAAATATAACATATAACATATTAAATAATTAAAAATATTAATATTAAAATATTAAAATATTAAATATTAAATGCATAAAAAATATTAAATTAGTAATAAAAATATGAAATTTGTAATAAAAATTTTAATCTAATAATTATATTTAATCTAATAACTAAAAATTTCTCATAATTTAAAAAGATTACTCTAATAATAAAAATGTTAATCTAATTACAATTAACTGTCTGCAATACAGATTTGCATGACCACAAAATTAACAGTTTGTGCTGCAAGTGGGCTGCAAGTGGGATGCACATGACCACAAAATTAACTATTTATATTGCAAATAGATCATAAGTGAGATACAAGTGCATTTTCCGACTTACGACGAAACAAACACCGTAAGTCGTAAAAGGCCGTAAGTCACTTGCGACTTATGATCTTTTTCGATGAAATAAACAAGCCTTTTATGGAACTACCTCCATCGATGACTAGCTTACATGATTTTTCGTTTATGAGAATGAAAGTGTGAAAAATATTAGTGCGTTTTCATGAATTACTGTCATTTGGGGTGGACAAAATGTATCTCATTACTGAAAGATAATCCTCATCAATGGGTGAATCATCCTTATACATCATTGTAATACCCCGTTCCCGGAATACGTACTTAGTTGCGTATTCAGTTTTTCGATCGTATTTTTCGATTTACTTCCTGTATTTGACCGATTTCAGTTTTAAAAATCATTTTCCAATATTATATATTTTCCATGATTTTCTGGAATTTTCCTGAATTTAATTAAAATTTTCAAAACCGGTGTCGACCAGTGCCGCTGATCGATTCTCAGATTTTTAATTCACAAACAGTTAGGAATTTCTAGAAGGTCCTTTAGACTTTATTTCTTAGAATCATATTTTCTATCTAAATACTTTTTCTGAGAATTTTATGAATTTATGAAAATTCCAACGGAGTCGGTAGATAACTGATTCCGGGATTTTTAGTTTTAAAACTATAAATTATTTCTTCAAACGAATTTCACCATGAGTCTTAAAATATTACTCTTGATTTTTTGTAAAATTTTCGGGTCGTTCCGAGATACTTGAATTTCGGACGATTTCGGTATTTCCGAAACGTTTTCCGCATCCTCGACTTAAACCCGGGAATTTGTCTTTTCATTTTAAATCCAAGAGAAAATATTTTCATTTATAATTTCCTTTCCTTTTTCCTTTTTCTTAATTTCCTTCCCTCCTCCACAACCACAAGTTTTTCTATTTTCCCAAAATTCTAATCTTTTCCCAAAATTTCACCTCCACTCACTTCCACCAACCCCCTCATTTATTGTCTCTCTCTCTCTCTCTCCCATGGCCGGCCAAGTGGCCAAGAAGAGGGACACTCATCCCCTCCCCTATTTACACAAAGCCCCCTCTCTTCTACATAAATTGCATCTCCTTTACAAAATCAAAAACCTATTTAAACATTTCCTTTACACTTCTTTTCCTTTTTACTTCCTTCCACCAAGAGAAACCTTCACCCTCACCAAATCCTCCTTCACCTCAACTCAAACCCTAACTCCAAAACATCACCTAGGTCATCTTCTCCATCTCAAGCAACCACCACTTCTTTGGATTGGGATCGTCCGCAACATCGCCAAGGATCAAGTTGGTGATATTGTCGACAACAACCTCTTCGGAACTCGTAAAGCTTCGATTAACCAATCCTAGTGAGTATTTTTACTCACCAAGACTTGTCTAATTCCTAGCACACTTGTGTTCTCACATCTTGTATATTTACATCTTCAAAATCATGTTTTTAGACATCAAACACAACCATCAGAAAATCTGTTCTGTATTCTGTTTCTAGACGATTAGTCGACTTGACCTAGGTATTAGTCGACTAACCCCTCTGTTTTGAAACGTAACCTTTTCTGGAACACAGTTTTAGTCGACTTAGCCTATCTATTAGTCGACTAGAAATCTTTGTTAGTCGACTACACTTTCCACCCTAGTCGACTAACTTCTCCTGAATCAGAAACTCAACTCTCTGTATCACAGACTTAGTCGACTTAAATATCTGTTGGTCGACTTATAATCATTGTTAGTCGACTAACCCTTCCACCTAGTCGACTAACTTTTCCTGAAACCAGAATCCAACTCTCTGGAACCCAGTTTTAGTCGACTAATTCAGACTGTTAGTCGACTAGAGACAACTATTAGTCGACTAACCATTCCACCTAGTCGACTAATTTAGGCTGTTTGTTATAATTGATTTCTTTTCTGAATTTGGATCTTACCCTTGATACATGTGTGATATATTATCCTTGTTTATGCTTCATAACTGGTACTTCATGACATGTTACTTGATGGACATTACTTCTTATTACTTCATGACTTATTATTGTGTAGTCCCATTCCATAACTTGTTAATAAATGGATATCGCCACTTATCATGCCATCACTTGAACCAAGCATGATACACTTGACTTTTGTATAAAATGGACCAACTTATATTGGGTCGGGGGAAAACATGCGAATATCGATATGTGTTCGTGTTTACAGTGGTTTTAGGAATGTTGTGCAACTCATGTTCCGGTCTGACCTGTGGGCCACCAGGGGACCGAGGGGAGTGCTTGCTCCCTCTTCCTGCATACTATCATGATAAAGGGCATACATAAGTCCCTCCTGTTAGCCTAGCGGTTGGCTTCCGTCACCAAGCAACGGAACAATCCTGGACCGTTATCCCGGGCATGTACGGGATCCACTGTAAACATAGTTCGTCGATACAACCGCTGGTTTCCAATAACAACCTTGCTTTACTAGGATATGGATCTATGTGAGCTGGGACGCTGGGTCACATAGCTAGATATCATAGTAAGACAAGTAATAATAATAAGACATTAACTGTGGATCTATTGTATTCAGACTCTTACTCTTTATGCTTTCATTACCTACTGATTGATATTTATCTTACTGTTCCCCCTTATTTATGTCTCTTATGCCATTTGGCTGTAGCCTGATTATTGTTATGAGGTCTTGACCCCCTTGGATTTGCATATTCAGGTTCTGAAGCTTGGATCGAAGTGGAGCCATCCACAGAGGATCAAGCTTTCTTTAGTGAGCAGGCCGATTAGCTCCAGTCTTTGTGCCAGATCTCTCTTTTTGACTCACGGGATCTTCATCCTACTCGTGAGCATTTTGTGGTTATATTGTATCTTTTACTTTTGGACTTGGTTGTGATGTAATACACACGTAATGTGTAATACTTTACCATATCCTGTGATAGCTTTGTAGTTGTACTTTCAGTTGGCATATGTATGGATACCACGTTTAGTCGTGTACTCTGATTCTTGTTGTACTTATTGCTTAGCGTATATACGTGGGGGGCACTTTCTGACCTGCGTATATACGTCGCAGTGACGTCTCCGTATCCGTGGGATCGGGGCGTTACAATCATAGAAGAGTCGTCATGATATTCTCTAAAGGATCCATCACTAAAAGTTCATTAGTGTCTTCAAGTAAGCTATCATCCTCACAATAAAAAAACTAAAGTACGTTGTGGACAATGAGAAGTTATATGATATTAGGCATGACAATGGTGACACTCGATTGGGATGTAAAAGGGCGAGCACTAAACGAAGTAGGTGATGTAGTCTTGCCACGCTAGTGGAAAAAGCACTAGGAGTAGACCCTGATGGTGATGCAGTATTGACAGGTTGGGTACTAGGGTGAGACCTAGAAAAGAGGCTAGGGCGACTTGCCAAGTATCAGGACTGAACGAAACACGTATAGGAACGACACAAAGATACTTCTCATATTTTAAAGCTTTTTGATAATCGACATCTAAGGAATAGTATAGGGGATTTAACTTCGCGCTTGATATTTGCTCTTAGGCTATTAATAAGCCTAGAACAAGAAGTTTTGCTCTTCATCAACCTCACATCATAACATCAGCGCCTTAAATTGGGACATGTACTCAGTGATAATGGAGGTGCTTTACCTAAGGTTAAAGAATTGATCTAACAAATCATTCATATGGTAGACATGAACATATTTTTCTTTCAGTGTATCTCTTATTTGATCCCATAATAAAATTGGTGGACGACGCATAAGGTTAGCATCAGGACAGTTGTTTTTCAAAAATATTTTGCATTGCCCACTAACTTAATCCTACCCACACTAATGCGTTGAGCCTTAGACATGTACCACTTAAAATACTTATCCATCTTATCTAACCAATCTAGAAAGGCAGTGGACTCTAACTTACCATCAAACTTCGGAGCATCTAGCTAACTTTTCTAACTTGATCATCTGTGTGATTGTTTCTGGGCACGTCACAGTGAGGTTGAGAACTAGGTTGTCTACCTTGAGGTACTATGAGCCTTGTGTACTGTGTTAGATAATGTGGAGAAACAGTATAGACATTGACTACTGAGTGAGAAATGCTGGATGCGGCTTTATGTACTACACCAAGTGCAGTGGGTAACAATCCATAAGTGGCGGCTTATACTACATTAGAAAATGTGGGCTGGCCATTATTTCGTGAGATAATAGGTGTAGAATTGAATTTATCTTTTCCTGAGTTGCGATACTTTTGTGCAAAGCCCTGAATGAGATTGCCCAATTTTGTGGCAAGATATTCAAAAGCGACAATAATTTGGTCAAGTTTAGTATTTATTTTCTTTTGATGTTTCTCAAATTTGGTTGACGGTCTTCTAAGACAGAAAAAGTTCTTCAAGTTGTTTAATTGTCATGGTGAAAAAAGAAAGATAAAATAATGCTGAAATAGACTCAAATTATTTTAAATAATGAGAAATTAAACTAAACTAGGATGCATATAATAAGAGTGAAAGTTAAATGCATAAGATTATGTAAAGGTGCAATAAAAAATATGGCATGAAAAGAAAAGAAATTAATGTGGCTAAAATTTTTTCTTTTTGGTTTTTTATGGATGTTTTTTCTCTATGGATGAAATATGCAAGAAAACTAACACAAAAATAAACTAAGATTCTTTGCTAATTTAATTAATAGCCAAACAAATAATTCTTAAAGCATAGTAATCAAGTTAGGAAAATTTAAGTTAGAAAAATTTATTATCGAACTTTAAACAACAGTGAGTTTCAGGAGACGGGTCGACAACAACGGTTGGTCGAGGAAGAACTGAACAACGACAAAAAGAGTAGGCATCGACAGAAGATAGGAGCTCGACAATGACGGTTAGCCAAGAAAGGACTGAACGGCGACAAAAAGAGTCGGCATCGACTGAAAATAGGTAATAACGGGTCTGGGTTTCTTTTCGAACGACGTGTAATGGAGTTCTTTGTTAGCCGGTGTCGAAGGTAGCAGGTCTCTGGTGGTGACTCACGATAGTGGTGGATGAAAGTGGAGGGCAACGACTGTAAATTGAGTGACTTTTTTATTTTTAATTTTTTGGGATTTAGGTGTGGAATTTTTTTTTATTGAAGGCAGAGAAAATGAATGAGGCTTGATACCAATTGATGTAGAACTAGAGAGAGGAGAAGAGAGGAAGAGAAAGTTTAGAGAGAGAGAAAAAAAATTTAGAGATAGAAAAGAGAGTAATTAGAGAGGGAAAGTCTGATAATTTATATTTTCATAAAAACAAGTCTTCTTCACAATGAAAACAAAAGAAGCCTATTTTAGATGGGCATTTAACAGAAACTAGGAAACTAAATGAAATTTGATAATCAAGAACTCTAATTATCTAAAATTAAATAACACATAATAAAATAATAAATAAATAACATAATAATTAATTCCTAATTTTGATCTCCATCATATTCACGCACGACAAACAGTTTGTTACATATATTATTTCTGCCTGGTTAAAAGGGAGACTGATAGAAAATTGCAATATAACATGATAGGCATAAAGTTTTTGAAATCTCTTCACGATAAGATGGGGACTGGGAAAGGATTGCAATGTGTCATGACATGCATGAAGCTTTTGAACACCCTAAGTTTCATTTTTTTTCCTTTTCAGGTGGCATTGGGATTTGGTTAAAAAACCCTAAGAATTTGATACCATGCTTAGGGACTATATCTGCAATAAACATGAGTGATTCTCTCTTTATGTAGACTCATACAAGATTAAACTATACATAAATTATGATTAGTAATATTTTTAGAGATAAACTTGTGTCATTCCCGAAGGATTCGAGGCCGAATCCTTTCCACTCAAATACAATCATATGATATCCGAATGCAAGATTCACTCTGTTGAAGTTGATTTACATTATTTCAAGTAATTAAAAATCAAAAATCATATATTTTGAATACTTTTTGCCCATCCATCAAGTAGGCACAAAATAGACGGCCGAAAATAGCATATTGTTTTGATTTACGTCTTTAGACATACGAATTCTCGATCTGACTATTTCATCATGATCTAAACACTTATAAACTCTCACACACTAATTTTTGTTAGATTTCAAATATTTTACACCGTTAAACTAACCAACTCACTATTTCAGCCGTCCATTTTACACCTACTCGATGGATGAGAAAAAGTATTAAAAAAACATGATTTTTGATTTTTAGTTACTTGAAATAATGTATATCAACTTCAACGAAGTGAATCTTGCATTCAGATATTGTAGGGTTGTATTTGCGTGGGAAGGATTCAGCATCGAATCCTTCTGGAATGACATAAGTCTATCTCTGCAAAGATTTGAGAAAAAAATATTATTAGGAGGACTCTAATATCAATACCAATCATAGCTAAAATTTTTGAAAGAGTAAGTATCACTATAGCACAGTGGTAGAATCTCTTTGCAGTGGGCAAATGTTTGGATTTAAATCCCACTTACACTAAGCTACAACCTATATTTAAAAAAAAAAGTATTCTTGAAGGAGAAATCAAGGAAAAACCTTGTAAGCAAGAATGCGTATATGAGACTATCGAGTGTACATGCATCATTGTGTTCCAAACTTGTAACGCCCCGATCCCACGGATACGGGGACGTCACTGCGACGTATATACGCAGGTCAGAAAGTGCCCCCACGTATATACGCTAAGCATTGAGTACAACAAGGATCAGAGTACAACGAAGCGTGGTATTCATTCATATGCCAACTTAAAAGTACAAATACAAAGCTATCACAGGATATGATAAAATATTACACATTACATATGTCTTTTATCACAACCAAGTCTAAAAGTACAATATACAATAAGGACACAAAAGGCTCACGAGTTAGATGAAGACCCCGTGAGTCAAAGAGAGAAGTTTGGCACAAAAGAACAGGAACTAGTCTGTCTGTTCACTAAGAAAAGCTTGATCCTCTGTGGATGGTTCCACTTCGATCCAAGCTTCGGAACCTGAACATACAAATCCAAGGGAGTCAGGACCTCCCAACAATGAACAGGCTACAGCCAAATGGCTAAGAGACAAGAGTAGGAAGGTTAGAACACAAGTATAACGGGTATGAACAAGTAAAACATAATATCCATAAAACAGGAAATCCAGGTAAAGTTGATTACAAGCAAGATTGATTGTATACGCTTAAGTCACGGTCCCATGGGACTAGTACATCGAAGGAATAATCCAAACAAGGAAACCTCATCTATATACTTTTATCTCATGCCACCGAAATCCAAGCGTATAGAATCAGAATTTCAAATCACACGATAATCATAACAGGATTACATGACAAAAATAACAGAAGTACATAATAGGAATCATGACAGGGATCACTGTAGGAATCGTAACATAACAGGTATCTATTATTTATTACTCGTCTGACCCATATATCTAGGTATGTGTTTTGGTATATATCCCAACACACATACATCATATATAAGAAAGTCGAGGGTTGTTACCGAAAGTAGATGGAGAACTGATAGAGCTTCTTATAGTAGTTCCCATACACCTGGGACCAGCTTGAGGGCCCTAAGTCCCCCTAACACGAATCTCCTGTGGGCCCTGAGTCCCACTAACACGTACCGCCAATATTTTATTCCATCACTATAAGCAAGGTATCATTCCGGCATCCATCACTTCCTCCCATTCCCCATAAAAGTTGTCCTTTTTATGGTTTATTAACATAATTATCAGATTACGGAAACGAGCAGGATCATAACTGGAATACATAACAAGAATCATAACTGGAATCATAACAGGAGATCAGATACTACATTCCGTTATCGTGATAATTATAAGAATCAAGTGTATCATGCTTGGTGTCAAGAGATAGCATGATAAGTGGTGATATACATCAAGTAACAAGTCACTAAGTACTATATACAAACACATGAACCAAGCATAAGATCCAATATTCAGAAAAGAAATCAACTACAACAGACAGCCAAAGTTAGTCGACTAGGTGGAAGGAGTAGTCGACTAATAGTGGACTCAAGTCGACTAACAGTCTGGTCTAGTCGACTAAAACTGGGTTCCAGAGAGTTGGGTTTCTGATTCAGGAAAAGTTAGTCGACTATGGTGGAAAGGGTAGTCGACTAACAATGATCTATAGTCGACTAATAGTTAAGGTAAGTCGACTAACAGTGATTTCCAGAGAGTTGGGGTTTATTTTCAGGAAAAGTTAGTCGACTAATAATCAAGATAAGTCGACTAAAACTGTGTTCCAGAAAAGGTTACGTTTCAAATAGAGATATCTAGTCGACTAATCCCTAGGTCAAGTCGACTAATCGTCGTCTGGAAACAGGGTACAGAACAGAATTTGATGGTTGAATTTGAAGGCCAAAAGCATGATTTCGAAGGCACAAGTGTACATGAGTTGTAAACACAAGTATACTAAAAAGTTTACAAGTCTTGGTGAGTAAAAATACTCACCTGAATGGTTAATTGAAGCTTTACGAGTTCGGAAGGATCGCGGTCGACAATTATCACCAACTTGATCCTCAACGATATAGCCGACAAAGAAAGCTACGATCCCAATTCCAAAGTAGTGGTTGAAGTGGAGATGACAATCCCTGGTGATATTTGGAGTTGGTAGTTGAGGTTGAGATGAAAGAGAATTTTGTGAAGGCAATTCTTTGGTGAAAAGAAGTAAAAAGAAATAGAAATGAAAAGGAAAAGTTTATATAGGTTTTAGATTTTGTAAAGGAGGTGTAAATAAAGTAGAAGAGAGGGGGTTTTTGCAATTAGGAGAGGATGAGGTGTCCCTCTTTTGGCCACTTGGCCGGCCATGGAAGAGAGAGAGAAAGGGGCATTAATGTGGAAGTGTGTGGAAGTTGGAATTTTGGAAAAGATTGGAATTTTGGAAAAAAGGAAAAGCTTGTGGCTTGTGGAGGAAGGAAAGAAATAAAGGAAAGGGAAAAAGAAAAGAATTTAAAAAGGAGAAGATATTTTCTTTGGCTTGGAAAATGAAAATATTGAAAAGACAATATCCCGGGTTTAAGTCGAAGATGCGGAAAACATTTCGGAAAATACCGAAATCGTCCCGAAATCAAGTATCTTGGAACGACTCGTAAAATTTACCAAAAATCAATAATAATATTTTAAGACTCATGGTGAAATTCGTTTGGAGAAATAATTTATAGTTTTAAAACTAAAAATCCCGGAATCAGTTAGCTACCGACTCCGTGGAATTTTCATAAAATCATAAAATTCCCAGAAAAAGTATTTGGGTAAGAAATGTGATTTTAAGAGAAAATGTCTAAAGGACCATCTAGAAATTCCAAGCTGTTTGCAAATTAAAATCTGGGAATCGGTCAGCAGCACTGGTCGACACCGGTTTTGAAGATTTTCATTTTAATTCAGGAAAAATCCAGAAAATCATAAAAAATCTAATATATTGGAAAATAATATTTGAAACTAAAATCGGTCAAATACAGAAAGTCAATTGAAAAATACGATCGAAAATCTGAATACACAACTAAGTACGTATTCCGGAAACGGGGTATTACAATCCACCCACCTTACAAAAATTGCGTCCTCGCAATTTCGTTAAGGGTAAATTGAACACGAAGTGGACAAGGGTGAAATCAAAGGCTTCAAAAAAAAACCAAATCAGGGGTAAGGTGAACACAGGAAGGACCAGGATTGGAAATGAGAGAATGATAAGGGAAATATTTAGAAAGATAACCAACTCAAATGCAAGATCCGGGGTAGTTGTTACCATGATATCCTTGAGGTTCCTGATCTGGATACTGGTCTGCACATTCTGCTGCATCTTCTGATGCCTCCGCCGCCATGATGTGAACTTGGCCTCTGCCGTAATCTGCTCTGGGTCTTGCTCCTCTCTGTGGGTTGTCATACTGCTGAGGTGGAAATGGAGCTCTCTGGTCAACGGGTTCTGGGTTCCTCCTCAGTGATGGAGTTGGAAGTGCTGGGGCTGGAAGTGTTGGTCTGATTGGTGCCACATGTCCAAACTTTCTGTGCGGGCAATCCCTTAGCGCATGTCTCCCTGTCCCACATGCCAAACATAATCCATTGGCCATTCGACAATCTCTCTTATAATGTCCGGGTCTGTGGCAGAAATTGCATATGATCTGAGGAAGAGGAGGTCGGAATGGTCGCTTCATCAACGGGTCATGGGTTGTCCTAGCTGCATCTTCCTCATCCATCAACTGAAAAGGCCTCTTCATGGCCTGGTTCCTTATCAAGGTCAATTTCTTCTTCTCCAGTCCACGCTCCACTTCTCGAGCTATGGTGAGGACTTCAGAATAGGTCTTCAGCTGTTGGGGCATTAAGAAGACTTGGATATCCATCTGTAAGCCCTGTTGAAATCTACTTACCCGCTTCTCCTCATCAGTCACCATGTATGGAGCAAAGCGGCTAAGTCTTAAGAATTCCGCGGCATACTCATCCACGGACCGATTCCATTGTTGAAGACGGATGAACTGTTCTTCCATGTCTTTCTGAGCAGTGGCAGGGAAGAATCTGCTATAGAAGCTCTTAGAGAATGTGTCCCAGGTGACAGGTCTCTCCAATCTTGCCTCCTCAGCTAGCCACCAAGTTCTAACTACATCCTTCAATTGAATCTTGGCGACCTCCACTTGATTTTCCTTTGGAACTCGGGCTGCATTCAACAGGTCTGTGGTGTCCGTCAGCCATTGTTCAGCTTCTAGGGTTTTTCTCCTCCCGTGAATATGGCTGGTTGCAACCGTCTAAAGTCCGATATATTCCCCGGCCTTTGTCCCTTTGGAGCTGCTAACTCTTGCCGAAGGAGTTCCGTCTGTTGTTGCTGATTCTCCATCATCGCCTGGATAACCCTCAGAATATCCACATTCTCTCCCGTGGGTCCATTCGATACTTGTCCAGAGTTGTTACGACCCGATCTTCTATCCATACCTAGTTGGTGAAAGATGACTGGAAAGAGCTGGAAGAATGGAAAGATTTTAGGACATGAGGGAAGGAATCAAGAAGGACTAGATAACTTTGTACATTGTAGTTGGCAATAGCAAATTACTAGAATTTGCTGCTTGATTGTACTATAGGAGTGAGAGCCTATGCTCTGATACCATCCTGTAACGCCCCGATCCCACGGATACGGGGACGTCACTACGACGTATATACGCAGGTCAGAAAGTGCCCCCACGTATATACGCTAAGCATTGAGTACAACAAGGATCAGAGTACAACGAAGCGTGGTATTCATTCATATGCCAACTTAAAAGTACAAATACAAAGCTATCACAGGATATGATAAAATATTACACATTACATATGTCTTTTATCACAACCAAGTCCAAAAGTACAATATACAATAAGGACACAAAAGGCTCACGAGTTAGATGAAGACCCCGTGAGTCAAAGAGAGAAGTTTGGCACAAAAACAGGAACTAGTCTGTCTGTTCACTAAGAAAAGCTTGATCCTCTGTGGATGGTTCCACTTCGATCCAAGCTTCGGAACCTGAACATACAAATCCAAGGGAGTCAGGACCTCCCAACAATGAACAGGCTACAACCAAATGGCTAAGAGACAAGAGTAGGAAGGTTAGAACACAAGTATAACGGGTATGAACAAGTAAAACATAATATCCATAAAACAGGAAATCCAGGTAAAGTTGATTACAAGCAAGATTAATTGTATACGCTTAAGTCACGGTCCCATGGGACTAGTACATCGAAGGAATAATCCAAACAAGGAAACCCTCATCTATATACTTTTATCTCATGCCACCGAAATCCAAGCGTATAGAATCAGAATTTCAAATCACACGATAATCATAACAGGATTACATGACAAAAATAACAGAAGTACATAATAGGAATCATGACAGGGATCACTGTAGGAATCGTAACATAACAGGTATCTATTATTATTATTACTCGTCTGACCCATATATCTAGGTATGTGTTTTGGTATATATCCCAACACACATACATCCATATATAAGAAAGTCGAGGGTTGTTACCGGAAGTAGATGGAGAACTGATAGAGCTTCTTATAGTAGTTCCCATACACCTGGGACCAGCTTGAGGGCCCTAAGTCCCCCTAACACGAATCTCCTGTGGGCCCTGAGTCCCACTAACACGTACCGCCAATATTTTATTCCATCACTATAAGCAAGGTATCATTCCGGCATCCATCACTTCCTCCCATTCCCCATAAAAGTTGTCCTTTTTATGGTTTATTAACATAATTATCAGATTACGGAAACGAGCAGGATCATAACTGGAATACATAACAAGAATCATAACTGGAATCATAACAGGAGATCAGATACTACATTCCCGTTATCGTGATAATTATAAGAATCAAGTGTATCATGCTTGGTGTCAAGAGATAGCATGATAAGTGGTGATATACATCAAGTAACAAGTCACTAAGTACTATATACAAACACATGAACCAAGCATAAGATCCAATATTCAGAAAAGAAATCAACTACAACAGACAGCCAAAGTTAGTCGACTAGGTGGAAGGAGTAGTCGACTAATAGTGGACTCAAGTCGACTAACAGTCTGGTCTAGTCGACTAAAACTGGGTTCCAGAGAGTTGGGTTTCTGATTCAGGAAAAGTTAGTCGACTATGGTGGAAAGGGTAGTCGACTAACAATGATCTATAGTCGACTAATAGTTAAGGTAAGTCGACTAACAGTGATTTCCAGAGAGTTGGGGTTTATTTTCAGGAAAAGTTAGTCGACTAATAATCAAGATAAGTCGACTAAAACTGTGTTCCAGAAAAGGTTACGTTTCAAATAGAGATATCTAGTCGACTAATCCCTAGGTCAAGTCGACTAATCGTCGTCTGGAAACAGGGTACAGAACAGAATTTGATGGTTGAATTTGAAGGCCAAAAGCATGATTTCGAAGGCACAAGTGTACATGAGTTGTAAACACAAGTATACTAAAAAGTTTACAAGTCTTGGTGAGTAAAAATACTCACCTGAATGGTTAATTGAAGCTTTACGAGTTCGGAAGGATCGCGGTCGACAATTATCACCAACTTGATCCTCAACGATATAGCCGACAAAGAAAGCTACGATCCCAATTCCAAAGTAGTGGTTGAAGTGGAGATGACAATCCCTGGTGATATTTTGGAGTTGGTAGTTGAGGTTGAGATGAAAGAGAATTTTGTGAAGGCAATTCTTTGGTGAAAAGAAGTAAAAAGAAATAGAAATGAAAAGGAAAAGTTTATATAGGTTTTAGATTTTGTAAAGGAGGTGTAAATAAAGTAGAAGAGAGGGGGTTTTTGCAATTAGGAGAGGATGAGGTGTCCCTCTTTTGGCCACTTGGCCGGCCATGGAAGAGAGAGAGAAAGAGGGGCATTAATGTGGAAGTGTGTGGAAGTTGGAATTTGGAAAAGATTGGAATTTTGGAAAAAAGGAAAAGCTTGTGGCTTGTGGAGGAAGGAAAGAAATAAAGGAAAGGGAAAAAGAAAAGAATTTAAAAAGGAGAAGATATTTTCTTTGGCTTGGAAAATGAAAATATTGAAAAGACAATATCCCGGGTTTAAGTCGAAGATGCGGAAAACATTTCGGAAAATACCGAAATCGTCCCGAAATCAAGTATCTTGGAACGACTCGTAAAATTTACCAAAAATCAATAATAATATTTTAAGACTCATGGTGAAATTCGTTTGGAGAAATAATTTATAGTTTTAAAACTAAAAATCCCGGAATCAGTTAGCTACCGACTCCGGTGGAATTTTCATAAAATCATAAAATTCCCAGAAAAAGTATTTGGGTAAGAAATGTGATTTTAAGAGAAAATGTCTAAAGGACCATCTAGAAATTCCAAGCTGTTTGCAAATTAAAAATCTGGGAATCGGTCAGCAGCACTGGTCGACACCGGTTTTGAAGATTTTCATTTTAATTCAGAAAAAATCCAGAAAATCATAGAAAATCTAATATATTGGAAATAATATTTGAAACTAAAATCGGTCAAATACAGAAAGTCAATTGAAAAATACGATCGAAAATCTGAATACACAACTAAGTACGTATTCCGGAAACGGGGTATTACAATCCACCCACCTTACAAAAATTGCGTCCTCGCAATTTCGTTAAGGGTAAATTGAACACGAAGTGGACAAGGGTGAAATCAAAGGCTTCAAAAAAAAACCAAATCAGGGGTAAGGTGAACACAGGAAGGACCAGGATTGGAAATGAGAGAATGATAAGGGAAATATTTAGAAAGATAACCAACTCAAATGCAAGATCCGGGGTAGTTGTTACCATGATATCCTTGAGGTTCCTGATCTGGATACTGGTCTGCACATTCTGCTACATCTTCTGATGCCTCCGCCGCCATGATGTGAACTTGGCCTCTGCCGTAATCTGCTCTGGGTCTTGCTCCTCTCTGTGGGTTGTCATACTGCTGAGGTGGAAATGGAGCTCTCTGGTCAACGGGTTCTGGGTTCCTCCTCAGTGATGGAGTTGGAAGTGCTGGGGCTGGAAGTGTTGGTCTGATTGGTGCCACATGTCCAAACTTTCTGTGCGGGCAATCCCTTAGCGCATGTCTCCCTGTCCCACATGCCAAACATAATCCATTGGCCATTCGACAATCTCTCTTATAATGTCCGGGTCTGTGGCAGAAATTGCATATGATCTGAGGAAGAGGAGGTCGGAATGGTCGCTTCATCAACGGGTCATGGGTTGTCCTAGCTGCATCTTCCTCATCCATCAACTGAAAAGGCCTCTTCATGGCCTGGTTCCTTATCAAGGTCAATTTCTTCTTCTCCAGTCCACGCTCCACTTCTCGAGCTATGGTGAGGACTTCAGAATAGGTCTTCAGCTGTTGGGGCATTAAGAAGACTTGGATATCCATCTGTAAGCCCTGTTGAATCTACTTGCCCGCTTCTCCTCATCAGTCACCATGTATGGAGCAAAGCGGCTAAGTCTTAAGAATTCCGCGGCATACTCATCCACGGACCGATTCCATTGTTGAAGACGGATGAACTGTTCTTCCATGTCTTTCTGAGCAGTGGCAGGGAAGAATCTGCTATAGAAGCTCTTAGAGAATGTGTCCCAGGTGACAGGTCTCTCCAATCTTGCCTCCTCAGCTAGCCACCAAGTTCTAACTACATCCTTCAATTGAATCTTGGCGACCTCCACTTGATTTTCCTTTGGAACTCGGGCTGCATTCAACAGGTCTGTGGTGTCCGTCAGCCATTGTTCAGCTTCTAGGGGTTTTTCTCCTCCGTGAATGTGGCTGGTTGCAACCGTCTAAAGTCCGATATATTCCCCGGCCTTTGTCCCTTTGGAGCTGCTAACTCTTGCCGAAGGAGTTCCGTCTGTTGTTGCTGATTCTCCATCATCGCCTGGATAACCCTCAGAATATCCACATTCTCTCCCGTGGTCCATTCGATACTTGTCCAGAGTTGTTACGACCCGATCTTCTATCCATACCTAGTTGGTGAAAGATGACTGGAAAGAGCTGGAAGAATGGAAAGATTTTAGGACATGAGGGAAGGAATCAAGAAGGACTAGATAACTTTGTACATTGTAGTTGGCAATAGCAAATTACTAGAATTTGCTGCTTGATTGTACTATAGGAGTGAGAGCCTATGCTCTGATACCATCCTGTAACGCCCCGATCCCACGGATACGGGGACGTCACTACGACGTATATACGCAGGTCAGAAAGTGCCCCCACGTATATACGCTAAGCATTGAGTACAACAAGGATCAGAGTACAACGAAGCGTGGTATTCATTCATATGCCAACTTAAAAGTACAAATACAAAGCTATCACAGGATATGATAAAATATTACACATTACATATGTCTTTTATCACAACCAAGTCCAAAAGTACAATATACAATAAGGACACAAAAGGCTCACGAGTTAGATGAAGACCCCGTGAGTCAAAGAGAGAAGTTTGGCACAAAAGAACAGGAACTAGTCTGTCTGTTCACTAAGAAAAGCTTGATCCTCTGTGGATGGTTCCACTTCGATCCAAGCTTCGGAACCTGAACATACAAATCCAAGGGAGTCAGGACCTCCCAACAATGAACAGGCTACAACCAAATGGCTAAGAGACAAGAGTAGGAAGGTTAGAACACAAGTATAACGGGTATGAACAAGTAAAACATAATATCCATAAAACAGGAAATCCAGGTAAAGTTGATTACAAGCAAGATTAATTGTATACGCTTAAGTCACGGTCCCATGGGACTAGTACATCGAAGGAATAATCCAAACAAGGAAACCCTCATCTATATACTTTTATCTCATGCCACCGAAATCCAAGCGTATAGAATCAGAATTTCAAATCACACGATAATCATAACAGGATTACATGACAAAAATAACAGAAGTACATAATAGGAATCATGACAGGGATCACTGTAGGAATCGTAACATAACAGGTATCTATTATTATTATTACTCGTCTGACCCATATATCTAGGTATGTGTTTTGGTATATATCCCAACACACATACATCCATATATAAGAAAGTCGAGGGTTGTTACCGGAAGTAGATGGAGAACTGATAGAGCTTCTTATAGTAGTTCCCATACACCTGGGACCAGCTTGAGGGCCCTAAGTCCCCCTAACACGAATCTCCTGTGGGCCCTGAGTCCCACTAACACGTACCGCCAATATTTTATTCCATCACTATAAGCAAGGTATCATTCCGGCATCCATCACTTCCTCCCTTCCCCATAAAAGTTGTCCTTTTTATGGTTTATTAACATAATTATCAGATTACGGAACGAGCAGGATCATAACTGGAATACATAACAAGAATCATAACTGGAATCATAACAGGAGATCAGATACTACATTCCCGTTATCGTGATAATTATAAGAATCAAGTGTATCATGCTTGGTGTCAAGAGATAGCATGATAAGTGGTGATATACATCAAGTAACAAGTCACTAAGTACTATATACAAACACATGAACCAAGCATAAGATCCAATATTCAGAAAAGAAATCAACTACAACAGACAGCCAAAGTTAGTCGACTAGGTGGAAGGAGTAGTCGACTAATAGTGGACTCAAGTCGACTAACAGTCTGGTCTAGTCGACTAAAACTGGGTTCCAGAGAGTTGGGTTTCTGATTCAGGAAAAGTTAGTCGACTATGGTGGAAAGGGTAGTCGACTAACAATGATCTATAGTCGACTAATAGTTAAGGTAAGTCGACTAACAGTGATTTCCAGAGAGTTGGGGTTTATTTTCAGGAAAAGTTAGTCGACTAATAATCAAGATAAGTCGACTAAAACTGTGTTCCAGAAAAGGTTACGTTTCAAATAGAGATATCTAGTCGACTAATCCCTAGGTCAAGTCGACTAATCGTCGTCTGGAAACAGGGTACAGAACAGAATTTGATGGTTGAATTTGAAGGCCAAAAGCATGATTTCGAAGGCACAAGTGTACATGAGTTGTAAACACAAGTATACTAAAAAGTTACAAGTCTTGGTGAGTAAAAATACTCACCTGAATGGTTAATTGAAGCTTTACGAGTTCGGAAGGATCGCGGTCGACAATTATCACCAACTTGATCCTCAACGATATAGCCGACAAAGAAAGCTACGATCCCAATTCCAAAGTAGTGGTTGAAGTGGAGATGACAATCCTTGGTGATATTTTGGAGTTGGTAGTTGAGGTTGAGATGAAAGAGAATTTGGTGAAGGCAATTCTTTGGTGAAAAGAAGTAAAAAGAAATAGAAATGAAAAGGAAAAGTTTATATAGGTTTTAGATTTTGTAAAGGAGGTGTAAATAAGTAGAAGAGAGGGAGTTTTTGCAATTAGGAGAGGATGAGGTGTCCCTCTTTTGGCCACTTGGCGGCCATGGAAGAGAGAGAGAAAGAGGGGCATTAATGTGGAAGTGTGTGGAAGTTGGAATTTTGGAAAAGATTGGAATTTTGGAAAAAAGGAAAAGCTTGTGGCTTGTGGAGGAAGGAAAGAAATAAAGGAAAGGGAAAAAGAAAAGAATTTAAAAAGGAGAAGATATTTTCTTTGGCTTGGAAAATGAAAATATTGAAAAGACAATATCCCGGGTTTAAGTCGAAGATGCGGAAAACATTTCGGAAAATACCGAAATCGTCCCGAAATCAAGTATCTTGGAACGACTCGTAAAATTTACCAAAAATCAATAATAATATTTTAAGACTCATGGTGAAATTCGTTTGAGAAATAATTTATAGTTTTAAAACTAAAAATCCCGGAATCAGTTAGCTACCGACTCCGGTGGAATTTTCATAAAATTATAAAATTCCCAGAAAAAGTATTTGGGTAAGAAATGTGATTTTAAGAGAAAATGTCTAAAGGACCATCTAGAAATTCCAAGATGTTTGCAAATTAAAAATCCGGGAATCGGTCAGCAGCACTGGTCGACACCGGTTTTGAAGATTTTCATTTTAATTCAGAAAAAATCCAGAAAATCATAGAAAATCTAAATATATTGGAAAATAATATTTGAAACTAAAATCGGTCAAATACAGAAAGTCAATTGAAAAATACGATCGAAAATCTGAATACGCAACTAAGTACGTATTCCGGAAACGGGTATTACAAAACTACTCGCAAAAATGTTCATACGAGAGTTTGAATCTATTTCGGCCATTTAGAGGAGCTAAAGTGATGAGGTGCCTTATCACCTGCAAGCAAAATCTAGGTCACAAAATATCAAATTTATGCACACCCTTGATGTTTTTTCTTTGTTTTTAGGAGCAGGATGGAGGTCACCCTCTATCCTTTACACATGCACCTATCAGTAATTACCCAAATTAAATCTCATGCTCTCCCTTTATGTTAGTAGACATTAATCTTGGGCTAGACTTAGATCTAGATCAATTTGTGTTCAATGGAGTAGGATCTAGACCAAACCTAACCGGAAAGGCATTCATATTCGTATGGAGTACATCCTTCTAGGAAATATGGAGATTGTAATGCAAGTGAAATCTGGAATATGACGAGCATGTAACACGAACAAGTTGTTCGTTCTCGACTAGACATGCCAGTGGATGAGGAAAATATGCTCTTGTTAAAAAAAAAGAGCTTTAATTTCAGAAAACTTGCTTGAAGTAATAACTGAACTCAAAAAATCCTTGTTTTATAATTCATCATTAAGTCTGTCTAACATTTAAAAGTTTCTATCACATCCATACTTCCCTCAGTTGCTTGATCATGCCACATCATGTGATACTGAATAAATATTCTTCACAGCAAAATACTCTTCTCCTCCTAGCTCTTGCAGGAATGAATAAAGGATTAGACTACTTCCTATTTTCTCTTGTATGCAATCGAGAAAGAAGAGAAGATAATGAACTGAACCAATTCTGGAAAGCAATTAAAAGCTATTTGTCTTAGTTTTTCAATTTTTGCTTTCATGGTCTCGGATTAGAAAAGCTAATAGTTGGTTAGTTTGAAAACTCCATGGGTTATAGAATTATTATGTGTCTTCTAAATTTCTTATGCTGGTGCTTGTAATATAACCGTTTCAATCAAATTAACAAGTAACAATCCTTTTTCCTAATTAGCTGGAAAGAAGTTTGGAATTCTTTTCTAAGAAACTTAAATTAATATGGAAATTTAAATTTGTTTCTGCAAAAAGTCATAATTTTGATCCAGGTTTCTTATTAGAAGTTCTGGAGGACACATAATCATCAATGAGCAACTATATTGTACAAATTCCAACACAAATGCAAGGATCTAATTACAATTTTTAGATTATAGATAGAAAAGGGGAAAAAAAAAAGGAAAAGAAGTACAAAGAAGAAGAAAATGTAGAGCGTGAGTGAGAATTAGATCACAGGTTCATTTCATGACAAATAAATTTTTGATTGACTTCAACCTTCAACCTACTAATGGAACATCATTGTAGTTTAACGATGAACTATACGTTAGGACAAAGGCCCATTAATTTTGATAAATATTAGACTTATAGTTATGAAACCCAATTTGAACCTAAGGGGGAAACCCGGATTTGAATCCTCTCCATTGCTAATTTGGCAGTGGATGGTCTACTTCTTAAATCACAACCATAAATCTAAGGGGCTGGGATTCATTAAAAATAATAACCACCCAACCTCTTGTGATATGCGCTCATCCTCACTTTTCACTCAAAAATAAATTGTAGACGTTCATAAAATAGCGGATAGTGTTCTTTTAAGAAGTGAACCGTCTACCACCAATAGGGACCGGAGAGGATCCGAATCCGGGAAACCCTAATGGTGTTCTGACTTCTGGGTCCAATCTTATATATCCATCTCTTTTCTTTTCTAATATGGGACTAAAGCCTTTTTTATCTTTGTACCTCTTTTGTCCTTCTTAACACGAGTAACTGTGAGCCGGAATCGAGCCACAATCTTAACATTATAAAATAAGATTGATTCGACAACCGTAACAATTAGCTCGAGGAACATTTATGAAATTAAGCCTAAAAAAGAATTTAGAGCTGATGAATGTCCCATGTATAGAGTATCGAGGCCAACAAACATCCTGAAATGAATTTAGTTATGAATGCCTTTTGCTCCTCTCGAATCAACCTTTTGCAATAACCATAAGTAATGCTTGACTTGTAGACTTGTGTACACATATTTTTCAGAAAACTATTTCCTCCATATATAAATATGCTATACAAGGATTGAGGTTTTCAGAGCTTGAGCTCATGTGATCTCCCTCAAATAAAAACATTGATATGTAAATATGGGTTGAAATAACTCAAATCCAGATAAATATCTGTCTGTCGATGGGTCCATAAAATGTACATATATATACCTTTCAACCAACGGCTATCTGAATCCACATAAAATCCATTCTCCAATTTACATTTTGACATTCATGAGTTTCTTTTTTTTTTTGCTGCTGCTTTCTTTCTTTCATTCATTTTATCAAATTTATTCCGTTGAGAGTAGGTGTGCATGATTGTATATGGGTTGCAGATGTGTGCATCCCTTTGTGTGTTTGTCTGCATTTGCATCACCGCCTGTGTGCATACGTGCATTTATGCGCGCGCGTGCTCTATGCGCGTGTGAACCCTCAAACATGAACTTGAATCTACACATTGTTCACATCATAAGTGTCCTTGATATGTTATGAACCGAAAAAAAGGAAAAGGAAAATAAAATTCAAAACTATAGACAAATCTGGAACTGAAAATTGAACTCCTGAACATATAGGCAGTCTGTATTGTGACTGGAGGAATACATGCTGCATTTGAGAGCATACAAATTTGATCTTTTGAAAGCAATACCACAAGAAACACATCCAAGGATGTGTGAGAAGCTTACCAAGTAAAAGATGTGCTAATATTATCTAATTGAAAGATGGTTAACAAATGCACAGCTCAGGAAGCAATATATCGATAATCACATGTTTATGTAAATCTAAGCAGAACCATGCCAACTGGTTTTGAAAGCAATACCACTCTGATGACCTAGGGAAGGCCAAGTTCTCTTCACTGGAGGGTGCCATGATACTACACCAAACAAAATAGATTACTAATAATTAACTATTTCAAATTTTTATCGACAAAAAACTATATTATATCTTCCAAATTATCACACAATATTTCTGAAATTATTTTCTGGCATGTCAAATGTTTTTTCCCCGAGTTGGGAATTGGCTTCAAACAATCACATTTTATACTATAATTATATATTATTCCATGTTTCCTATATTTCTCAAGAATCTCTTTACTGCAGAATGTGAGACGATAGAATATCAATTATTTCATATGCAGGTCTGTATGAACAAAAAACTTGGAGGACTACAGACATACATCTAAAACATGATGAATAATTCCTTGGGTGATCCAGATGGTGATACACTCCAGAGTATCCCTTGGTAGCATCAGACCTCAAGCAAAGAGTGAGTAATGGATATTTGCCAGAAGTATTGAGCAGATAGCAGAATTTCCATCTGTCTTCACTGACATCCTTCTCTTCAATATAAATATAGTAAAAAAAAAATATTACCAAATATTTGTCCAACCTCTTCAATGCACTGTCATCTTCAATTGCCATGGGTGATCAGGATCATCCTTCACTTAGCTCGTTGTCCTCCAAATTTACAATATAGATAACATTTTTGATTGCTTTGTTGCCGTATCATCGTTGCCATGGCCTCTTACGATCTTTACCTGTGAGTAAGAAGAGTTCAAGTCACCATTTACATTGATTAATGTTTGAAAATATTCAAGTGGAAAAGAAGGCTTGAGACTTTCCTTCGAGCATGTTTGGCTGCTGTAAGTGGTAAATTCTTTTACAGTTGTAAGTGAATTTTACACAAGTAAATTTTACAATGTTTGGTTGATAATGTGAAATTGTAAGTGAGAAATTATATTATATTTTACTGTGTTTGGTTAGTAATATGTAAGTCGTAAGTGAAAAAGTTGACCACAAAACTAAACTGTTTGCTGATTTAAACATATAAAATTTTAAAAATAGTAAAATAAAAAAAATAAATATTCAAAAAATATTAAATATTTAAAATAAATAATAAAAATAGTATATATTTAAAATAGTAAATATTAAAGCATTAAAATATTAATATTAAAAGATAATAGAAATATTATATTACTAAAATATTAATAATTATCTAATAGTAATCATTAAAATTTATTTAATATTGCAGTCTAATATTAAATATTATTAAATTCAATAATAAAAATATTAGATTGCATCGAACAAAATTTTGAATGAACATTGGACTCCTGAACACATAGGTAGTCTGTACTGTGACTGGGGGATACATATTGCATGCTAAAGCATCAAATTACTCCTTAGAAAGCAGTACCACAACAAAAAACATCCAAGAAAGTGTGAGAAAGCTAAAAGCTCTTCCATTATCTAATTGAACATGGTAGCAGATGCACAGATCAGAAGAGCAATATATCAACAAACTGCAGGTGAATTATTTACCAGAAGTTGTTCACGAATTTGATCGGAAAAAAACAAAAGACATCCTTCAAGATCTGTAGATAAAGAGGCTGTATTGAAGCAAAATGAGCTATTGAGTCTCCAAAAGTCTGTAATCCTAAAGAGTACTAGATTTCTGGAATGGCTGAACTAAATCCTAATTCTTGTTGTTGATAGAATCGGGTATGTACACCTAAGGCGGAAACTTACTTAAAATGCATTGGATGTGTAAGGGTACTCAATGCAGTTCTAACAATAGTCCCACAGGAAAATGCCACAAAAATGGAAATGGTAAGTGTACATTTCTCAACCTCCATGTAAATCTAAGTAGAACTTTGGAACTATGATGTCGAATTCGCTGACTGGACTCCATTCAGCCACTGGATCAGTTTTGCTGACTTCCGGGGAAGGTCAAGTTCTTTCCAGTGCAGGTGTGCCAGGATTCTCCACCTAACAAAAATAGATTACTAACTGTTAACTACCTCAAATCTTTTTCTTTAAAAAAAACTGCATTACATCTTCCATTATCACAAAACATTTCTGAAAATTTTCTTTGGCATATCAACCGGTTTTCCCCCACTTGAGGACTTGGCTTCAAACAATCACACATTTTTACGACGACGATATTTATATTTGTATCATGAAAAATTACTTGGAAATATTTCTCAAGAATCTTATTATTGCATGAACATGAGATGATAGAATATCAGTTATTTCATATTGAAGTCTATATGAGCAAATATTTGAAATTTGGAGGAATATTGATGTGAAACGTGTCCGGTGATGGAAAATAAGTGGTAAAATTACCAAACGAAGCTTCATCAACAAGCTACTATCATCGGATAGGAAAGATTAAAACTAATAACGAAACAGATGATTTAAACCAAAGGAATATGCGCAGGCTCATCAATTTCAATCATGAATTAATTAAAAATAATAAATATGTTATGCATGCAAAATATTCTACGATCAATATTTAGATTAATGTATAGCCATGCAAATACCCACAATCTCACATATTTAGGTGGATAACATTTAAATTAATAAAAGCTCAAAGATTACCAGACTCTAAAGTAACTGATCTGGATCAGAAAATATACCTACTGAGGATTATGTTTGACCTCAATGTCCTTGTGATGCCTACTAGACTCGTAACTCTATATTCCGCGGTTTCAACGCCTTGAAAATCACTCGAATTGACTCCGGACAACTAAGAAGCAGCCTGGAAATCAAGCCTAATGCTTACCGGGTCTCTTTGCTGTAAACGAGTTTGTACTGTAGAAATCGGGTCGGATTTGCGCTGTCGGGTCAGGCTCGGGTTGCTATAGAAATCGGATCTGGGTCTACAAAGCGATTTCGATTTTGAATTTGTAAATGACTGTGGGTAAGATCCAAAAGCATAGTAGGTCTGTAAAATCAGACCCGAATTGGGTTTAATTTCTACAGTTTCAAGCCGATGACAAACTAAACTGCAGGTGAAGAACAAGGAGCGAGGGGTGGGAAGCTTCAGCGATGTCGGTGACGGCTCCGGCAAGGTCAACGATGGCTTCAAGGAAGAGGAGGCAGGGAGAGTTATCGATGAGGTCTCGGTCTCGATCTGAACTCGAGATGTGGACTGACGTCACGATTGTTGGCAAGAGCAAAAGGAGAGGGGTTGCAGGCGGTGTTGTAGGAGGAGAGAGAAGGATGAGGCAATGGTGGAGTCGACGACACAACGACAAAGAGCAGGGGATGGTTGTCGAGTTGCAACAAAGGGAAAAGAGGGTGATAGTGGTGGCAGCTGTGGCGGGGCGAGGAGGAGATGGTGGGTTTGGGTACTGGCGACGGTAGCGCAAGCACCGAATTATGGGAGAGGGGAGTGGGTGTAGTAGCGGGAAAGGGAGGAGAGTGGGAGCTAGAATTTTGATGAGAGATGAGAGAATACAGTGAAAATAATGTGTTTTTTCTATTTTTTTGAATTTTAGGGGGACTTTTTAGGGAATTTCGGGAGAGACATTATGTTAGGATTTTGGAAAGGAGAAAGGGATAAGGTAAACTAACTCAGGTTTTACACTCTTAATTGGAGATAGTTAGAATTTCACACTCTAAATTAGAGTTTCTTTAGGGTTTCACACTCCTAAGAAAGAATTTGGGAGAGAACAAAATTCACTCATAATACAATTTAACAATTTCAATAATATTCATTCATATTTAACTAAAAGAGCCTTTGTATGGACTTTACAAAATCTAACCACCAATTACAACCCATGTGGCGCTAAACTTCAAAAGAAAAGAAAAGAAAACAACTAATAAAGAAAAATCAAAATTAAATAAAAATAAAACATGACTATTCCGAACTGCTCGAACCACATCAAGGTGACGCGTCTTCGCGTTCGCTGATACACGTGCCAGGGATGCATCTAGATGTCCACAATCATTCTCCCCTGGTGGGAGAGAACTTGACCCCGTCGAGTTAGAGGTAGAAATGCTATTATACTGCTCCAAAACATCTGGATCAATTCACTGCAAGTCACTTCGATTAACTCATGTATCTTCAGTCGGTGTTTTCTCTTTTCAACGGATCAAATATCTTCAAGTACCACCATCTCTGGTAACGATAATCTCATCATCTAAGATTTTATCAACCTTATTTGTTGTATTAGGTAAAATATGAGAGAGTGAAGGAAGAGAGGGACTTTCAAAAATAGACTCAGGGAAGACTCATCAACCACTGGGTTGTTAGGTTGAAAAATTAGGACTCTTATAATCCATCAAGTCTTCAATATTGAAAGTAGAACTAATGCCAAATTCTTTGGAAGGTCTATACCATAAGCATTATCGTTCAATTTCTTTAGGATTTAAAATGGATCAGCACTACGAGCATGTAACTTTTTAACAATTCCTGGTGAAAACCATTCTGAACGAATCTGAACCATCACAAAATCACCAACATTAAAAGTTTTCAGTCTTTTCCTAATGCTAGCTTGTAACTTGTAATTAGCGTTATTTTGAGCAATCCTATTAATGATCTCCTTATGTAGTTCATGCATGTGTGATGTTAGGATTATGATGTGAATATGTCGTGAAGGTTGATTAATATCAGATTTGGCAGTTTTCTTTTCTAATTTGTTTTGAGTCCGAGTTGGATTCAAGTTTTTTTATTCTGATTGAAGGTGTTTTGAGTCCAAGTTGGATTCAAGTTTCTTTTATTCTGATTGAAGAAGTTTGTTTAGGACTAGGAGAGTTCTATGGTCTATAAATAACCCCTTAGGGGTGACCTTCAATGTATTCCAAGATAATCCTATGAATTTATAATTCTAAGAGTGTAATTCATCTAGGTGAGAAATTCATGAGAGAAGCTTAGGCATAAGAGTTCGCTGTTCTTGGCGGCCATCAAAAGCTTGTAAGTTCTCAGCGTGAGATATAGTAATTCTTATTGTACTCCTCCAAAGTTTTAATCAAGCTTCTCCCCCTTCTCCTGTGGACGTACACACGATCTATTTGATTGGTGGAACCACGCTATATTGTGTGTTGGCTTTCTATCTATTTTAGAATATTTTCTTCTTCTTTTCTTCAAGTTGCCTCAGTATATCCTGTAGTTCGTATCCGTTGCGCCGCCCCAGTCGATCCGGTCGTGGAGGCGTCCTCTCCTGAAATCACAACAATTGGTATCAGAGCATACAGATTATTTTCCCAACAATTAGTATCAGAGCATACATATTGTTTAACAACAATTGTATCAAAGCAAGATAACTTAAAGATGTCTGCGATCAAGTTCGATATTCAGAAGTTCGATGGCGTCATCAATTTCAGCAGGTGACAGATTAGGATGAACGCCATCCTTACCCAGAGCGGGTTGAAGAAAGCATTACTCAGGAGGGAGAAAAACCTCCAGACATGAAGGAAGAGACTTGGCAGGAGTTGGATAAGAAAGGCTTGACAGCTATTTAGTTTTACTTGGGGGACAAGTGTTGGATGAGTTCTCTACAGAGAAAACGTCTTCGCTGTGGGACCGACTTCAGGATCACTATCTGAAGAAGTCGTTGGCGAATCGGTTGATTCTGAAGCGCGTCTCTTTCTTCTTCGCATGCATGAGGTACACCTATCAAGTCTCACATTGCAGAATTTTCTTCTATTATCAAAGATCTAGATAAGATAGAGATTAAGATAGAAGATGAGTATCAAGTACTTCTATTACTGTGTTCTTTACCTTCTTCATATAAGAGCTTTAGGAAAGCTATCATCTAGGAGGCAAGTTAACAATTAAGGTCAATGAAGCCAAGGAGCATCTACTCAATAAGAACAGAATTGACACCGGTTGACGGGTGAGTCATATCATGATGATTCCGGACAAGTTCATTATTCAAGGGAGAAGTGTAATAATGGAAGTTCCACGAGTAACTCAAAACTCAAAATTTGACGTGCAACTATTGTCACAAAAAAGCGCACATTAGATCTGAGTGTTGGCTTCGGAAGAATAAACAACCAGATGATAATGTCACTGAACTGGTTGAATGAGATGAAGAACAGTGCGACATTCTATCTGTTACAGATAGACCAGTTGGTAATAAAGCAAATCAGTTCCAATAGGAAGATGTTCTCTTCATACACTTCGGTTCAAGGGGAAAGTCTTCATGGGGAATTCCGCTACAAGCAAGGTGATTAGCGAGGAACAATCCAGTTTTGATCTCATGATGGATTTATCACTACTCTTCAAGGCATTCATCATGTTCCCGGATCAAGGTACAATCTCATCTCTCTTGGAGCCCTACATAGAAAAGGGTTTTATTTCAGTTCGAAAGGTGATCTTATAGAAGTTTTCAAGCCGAACGTGTCGGTAATGTATATATGTTGTGGAATTCGGAGGGTACAGTTGGTGAATTGCAGTTATCCTTGGCTTCAAAAGCGGTGGTTGTGAAACAATCAGAGATTACGATGGATTCGAGCTCGGATGTTCAATTATACTCCAAAGGGAGATTGGGACTAGGCGTTCAACAATGTAGTCCAGATTGTTACTCCTATGGTGGAGCAAATTCTCATAGATCTTGTGTAGATCAAGGAGATCATTGAGTAATAAAGTTCAGATTGGTATGAACTTATTTGACCTAATCAAGATGTGAACCCCCTGAGGGGGTTATGGAGAAGGAGTGAGATGGAGATGAAATCAAGTTTGTTCAATTATGCGTGGATGCGAGCACATGAAGCATGGTGGCTATTATCGGACTTGGATGTATTCACATCAAGGGAGAGATTGTTAGGATTATAATGTGAATACATCGTGAAGGTTGATTAATGTCGGATTTGGCAGTTTCCTTTTCTGAATCTGTTTTGAGTTTGAGTTGGATTCAAGTTTTCTTTATTCTGATTGAAGGTGTTTTGAGTTCGACTTAGATTCAAATTTTCTTTATTCTGACTGAAAGAGTTTGTTCAGGATTAGGAGAGTTCTATGGTCTATAAATAACCCCTTAGGGGTGGCCTTCAATGTATTCCAAGAGAATCCTATTGAATTTGTAATTCCTGAGGGTGTAATTCATCTAGGTGAGAAATTCTGAGAGAAATTTAGCCACAAGATTTCGCTGTTCTTGAAAGCCATCAAATGCTTGTAATTTCTCAGCGTGAGGTGTAAGTAATTCTTATTGTACTCCCCAAAGTTTAATAAAGTTTCTCCCCTTCTCTTGTGGACGTACACACGATCTGTTTTATTGGTTGAACCACATTATATTGTGTATTGGCTTTCTATCTACTTTGAAATATTTTCTTCTTCTTCTCTTCTTCAAGTTGCCTTAGTAGATCATGTGGCTCGTATCCGCTGCGCCGCCCCAGTCAATCCGATCGTGGGGCGTCCTCTCCTGAAATCACATGTGATGCAAATGCAGACTCAAATATTCTATAGTGATCAGCTATAGAAAAAGATTAATGAGTTGACTAAGTCTAAGATCATAAAAAATTCATGGAGACTTCTACATGTTGTCCTATTGACAGATGTATTATAGGAAAAGAAGTAAACAGCTTGAGATCCCAAATTCCCATATGTTCACCAATAAGTATTCTTACGAGATTACCTAGATTCATATTATCAACTTTCGTTTGTTCATAGGTCTGGGGATGAAAGCAGTAGAGAATTTCGACTTGGTGCTTAACATATGCCATATGATTTTTCAAAAGTAAAGATGAAAGTCAATCGGGATAAGATACGGTTGTTTTACTCCTAAGGCTGTAGAGTTAGTCCATGGTACCTTATACGGGTGGTATGGGGTACTGACTTTAATCCATCCTTCTGAACACCTCAAAGAATACTGCGTTGATGTAACTTCCAGTGTCCATAATCACTCTACAATTCATGTCTTATATCTTGGTGAACATGTGGAAGATCACAGTTCCATTCCCTCGTCTTTTTCTTCTTCTATTGTGAAAAAGCACTACTGTCAACGGGCAAGTGAGTCGAAGATACCTACCTAATGCAGTTGTGTGCAACGTCTTCACCTTCATGATCGTTGTTGAAGTTATCATCTACGTCTTCACCCACATAGTAGATGAATTGTTCTAAATCAGACTTAATAACTTGTTGGATGTCACACATCGGTCGCAATTTGTCCAAGGAATCTCGGAATGATACACTAACTACTTAATCCGAGAGTGACTTCAAGAGGAATAGTGCTATGAGATCATAACTGGAGCAACTTTTTTCAATCTTTAGTTGTGGGGACTCCACGATTTGGAGCAGTTCATCCCAGGTGTACGACTGCACTGGACGTGTTTATTCGTAGGGTGTTCAAATGCAGTCTCTCTAATTTGGCCACTCACTCATCGATCGACTCTCGATTTCTGTTCACGGTTTGTGTTCGGGCACCAAGCTTAGCCTGTATGATAGCGATTGCTGCGGGAATTTGGACAATTTGGGAATGCATAGGGGCGGAGTGGCTTTACTAAAGTCTCATAACAAATAAGGTCTATCCCTACAGATTGACATGCACTAAACAAAATCTAATTGAGGATGAGAGGACTCAACTCTAAGCTACATGCTATATTGTTTAGATTTTTTTTTTTTTTTAGCAAATACCTAAGTGATACAAATCCTACTCTAACTATGCTCTGATACCAAAATGATGTGAAATGTGTCCGGTGATGAAAAATCATGATAGAATCACCAAATAATGCTTCACCAACAAGCTACGATCTTCATTAGGAAAGATAAAATCTAATATCGCAACAGATGGGTTTAAACTAAAAGAACATGCACATGCTAATCAATTTCAATTGAGAATTAATTAAAGATAATAAATATGTTATACAGGCAAAATATTTTATGATCATATTTAGATTAATGAATTACGAGCATGCAAATACACACAATCTCACGTATTTAAGTGAACAACATTAAATTGATAAAAACTCAGAGATTAAATATTAGACTCTAAAGTAACTAATTCGGATCAGAAAATGCACCTACTGAGGATTACTTTGACCTCAGTGTCCTTGTTGTATGCGCCGGAAAAAGAAAGAGGGAATTGCTGTAAAGATTTCCTTGACTCAGATGAAAAGATTACAACAAGACTTTTCTTCCAGTTACAAGGGAGGGAGGATGTTGAAGCTTGAATCCCCCCTTTGTTTAATGCTGGGTTCTTCGTGTGGCGGTGGAGAGTGAATCTTGTTCTCCGTTGACCAGATGACCGTCCTGGACCGTCGGGGGTCTTCTCTTCGGTCGGTAGAAAGAGTAACTCAGCTCCGTCTACCAAAACTCTCAAAGAGGAGGTAGGCGAAGAGCGGCTAGTACTCAGTAAGCTCGCTGAAGAGTCTCCTCCCTCTGTCTGTTGTTGAAGTTGTGCTTCCCTCTGATGATCCTCTTGCCTGGATTTGATCGATCTTGATGATGCCTTGACCTTCTTAATTCTCGACCTCTCCAAAGCTTCCGATCCCCTCTTCATAGCAAACAAGGCTATTTATAGGGGTCTCAGGGGGTGAAGGTGCCTCCTGAAAACGCTCCCGAATGAGGGGCCACTACCCGCTACATGCGCGGTGACTGGCCCCGCAATCAGGGCAGTTGCAACTGAGACGCGGGCGTTGAGCCAAACGCGCCTTGAAGTTTGAGACGCGGGCGTCGAGCCAAACGCGCCTTAATGCTGAGACGCGGACTTCGGGCCTTCACGTCTGGACGCTGAGGCGCGGGCGTCGGGCCGACGCGCCTTGATGCTGAGACGCGGGCATCGATTCCTCGCGTCTAGAGCTTGAGACTCTGCTTCCTTAATGGCTTGTCTGTTTAGTCATTTTTAGACAGCCTACAGAACCCCCTCCAAAGTTTCTGATATTCCGCAGTTGAATGGGACGGATTTCGGAATACTTTGGATCTTAGCCGTGTTCGCCTTTATGACTGGACTGTTGATGCTTCGGGCTTGATCTTATCTGGAATTGGTCTTCGTGAGTGTACTGTTGAACTCTTTGAAGCCGTCAGAGTTGATCGTGTTGAGTGTCTAGATACACAGTCTAGACCTCTCCGATTGCTTTTAGTCTGTCACGGGTGCGCTTTTGGCCGGGAGTGGTTGGTTGTCTGTTTGCGTCAGTGTACTGTTGAACTGACTTGCAGAAGCAGGAGACTGGACGCAGGTTCCCTTTTGAAAAAGCAGAGACTGCTTTAAAGACGCGACTTCCATGGGGTAGACGCGACGTTTGGCCCGTTTGAGGGGACGCGGACTTTGGAGAGACGCATCTCTTGAAATGCAGACGCGATTTTCTGGGTGCATTTATGATGATGCTGATGGGGCATGTCCATCGAAGAGCCGCGTACTTTGGGGCGCGCACCTGTGCCATGTCATGATTACGCCGCCAGCTGGCCTGGGGAAACGGCGAGATTTCGCCTCTTGGCGCGCGGATCTCCCGGTTCATTAAATGAACTGCTCCACGTGTCAACTTCTGACTTGTGGCGGGGTCGCGACGCATGATCTTCCCTGTTCAAACAATGATTTGGCTCCACGCGTCAGGCAGCGATTCGCTGCAGCGTTTATTGGGCCAAACGCTGCGTATCTTCGCGAATCTCTGTGCCTATAAAAGGCAACAGTTGGAGAGAGACACATCTTCTTCTCCGAACGCATTTGCTGAGAAAAGAGAGCTTCCCTCCTCTTGTTTGTTCATCTGTCCATCTTCGAACTCGGATTTCTGAACATCGATGGCTCCCAAGACGAAACCGACTGCATCATCCTCAAGGGCGACCGCCGTCGAGGCTGAGAGAGATGCTTCCTCTGCGCAGGAGGGTGTTTTCCGAGGTAAAAATGTACCTTCGGCGTGGGTTCCGCCATTAAAACATGTTCATAGAACCCTAAGAACCTTTAACACAAGATCGTGTTTGATTCTCGGACGCTGTCCTTGAGATGATAACCGGGGCGCGGGCCTGATAATCCGACGCTGGTGAACTCTGCATTCTGGATCCTTCACTTAGAACATTTCTAATTGTGAAGGTCTCTGGACGCGATTTGCAGAACGCGGATTTGATCCATGCGTTCTGTGCCGCGTTTTGTGCCATCAGGCGCCGATTTGATGAATCTGGCGTCTGAGTCCAAGCACTTTGAAATTTCACACGTCTTGGTTTGCAGGACGCGGATTTGATCCTTGCGTTCTGTGTCTTCAACCGCCGATTTTGTAGAATCTGGCGTTTGAGTCCAAGTACTTAGAATTTTCATAAGTCTTGGTTTGCAGAACGCGGCTTTGCAGGTCTGGACGCGGATTCGAAAAATTCCTGCGTCCAGTATCTCTTCTGCGTTTTGGTGCAAGTTCGCAGGTCTGGACGCGGATGATAACTCCTGCGTCCAGTGTCTCGGCTGCGTTTTGAATATATGAACACTTGGCGTCTTCCCTTATTTTTGGCAAAGTATCTGACCAAGTGTCTTCTTCTTTTGTAGTGCCGCATGTTTCAGGTTCACTTGCCAAGATGCACCACTTTGGACGCGTGGGTGGTGCCGACCGGGGCTTAACCTTTGTGCAAAGAATGAGTGTCCCCGTGACTGCTAACCAGTTACTGGATCGCAGGCTCTCTAATGTGAACAGGAGAACCTTTCGGGCACTTATGACCGATGCCGCACTCAAAACGGATGACGGCGTCAGGTTGGAGAAGCCTGCCTTCTTCTTTGGGGATCATATCTATGATGATGGCCGTCGTGTGTCTGAGGGGACCTATAAATGGCTCCGTGAGATAAAGGGCGGAAGATTCTTTCTTCCAGACATAGAGAGGATGTTCCCGATGTCCTACTTCCAACACATGTCTGTCCCCCGGAAGATGGAATGGGACATTTCCCAGTATATCCCTGAGATCGCCCTTGGTGACTTTGGCCTCCAAAAGGTAGACCGCCATGATAGTCATAACGGGTCAGTTGTCGGACTGTTCCCTGCGTCGTCCAAGCCTGAAATCCCAATTGGAGAGATCCCGGAGCTTGCTACCACCTTCCTCAATTCCTTCATAGAAGCAGGGGGTGACTATCCTGTCGACTTTCGTGCGTATGGGTGGGTCCATTCTCCAGGGAACTACTGGTGGGGCAGGATGGTGGGTTTTGTCCTTACCAATCTTGAGGGGCCGCTGAAGCGTGTGGGGCTCTACCCAGCAGTCAGGGCCGTGCAGTGGGGCGTCCCGATGAGTTCTCATAACTTCTTTGGGATTCTGGAGCGCTACAATCCTCGGACGGGGACATTCTTTACTCCGGTCGGAGAGATGGGCCTTGCCCTGCACGAGTTGTATGAGGTCTCCGGGTTGTCGTCAGGGGATATTCCTTACGAGGAATTTATCCCAACCACCAGGGAACTGCGCCTTTTGGAAAAAGAATCTCCTCAAGTGTACGAGACCTACTGGGAGGTGATGTGCCATTTCTACATCTGCGGCCAGACAACTGCCTGGAGGTCAGGAGGCGTCAAGCAACTATCCTGGGCTGATTATCTGTTTAATAATGTCAGCAATAAAGATCTCCCAGTAATCCGACTAGCTCCTAGTTCTGGTGGGGAAGTTGAAGACAGGATCGACGCAGCTTCTGACAAGTTCTACACCACGGAGTCGAACGAGGACGGCTTCGACCCTGACCTGGTCTTTGAGAGCTTTCACCATCAAGCCCGGACCCCTATTTCTGATCAGGCGCTGTTGGCGGGCTTCCTGATGTTGTGGCTGAAGAGGTGTGTGGTGCCCACGCTACCACATGAAGTTATTGTGGCAGATGTGGTATACCCGGCGGTACTCTTGGCTCATGGCCACCCCATAGCCCTTCTTCCAGCCGTGGTGGCTGGTATTCAAAGCGGGCTGCGGGTGCTGACCAAGAGCTTCTGCGAACCCCCAAAGACTGCTAATTCCCGTGGGGAGCTGTATACCGACTCAGAGGGGAACCCGACGGTGAGGCACCCCAACCCGCGGATTGAGCTGCCTTACACGTAACTCATGGCTTGGTACGTGATGCATTGCCCATCTCTAATGACGGCGGCGCGTGGGAGCATGGATCATATCCCATTTGTGCAACGGCTGGAACGTTCGGAGTGGCATGACACCTACCTGTATTACATTAGGAAGCGTCTTTCCTGTGCCACGAACTATCAGCTTAACCGTTGTTTTCCAGAGGTTCAAGGTGCAGCCCCCGGGGAGCTGTTCACGGATGTCGCTGGGCGGGATGACTTCTCGCAATTGCCTGCTGGAGCCTTCTGGTGGTTGATCAATATACGACCAGGATATGTGCTGTTTCGCCAAGGGACTTCCTGCACTATCGAACCGTATATGCCAAGTCGTTTTGCCCGACAATTTGGCTATGATCAGCTTTACGTCGGGAATCCCAATGCTCAACTTGCCTTTGACGGGAACCTGTTCGAAGGCGCTCGGGCTTGGTATTACAGTGTGGCTGGAGGGACGGGAGCAACGTTCCATCTACCCGACGAGGCGCCTAAGTGCCGTATGAGCTTCAGCTTCTGTACTTGGTACTCCCAAGCCGGCCAGACGCCAGATCTTATTCCGGAGTCTTCATGTCTTGAGAGTATCAATGCCAGTCTCGAGGAGAGGTCCGAATCCAGTAAACGTTCTAAACTCCTCGACCAGTACCTGAAAGCTCAGAGGGAGGTCGAGAAACGATCGAGGAGGGAGCCCCCAGTAGTGAGGGCGGAACCGCGACCGGCAAGGGCAAAGCCGCAAGCGACGAGGGCGGAGCCACCAGCAATGAGAGTGGAGTCGCGACCGGCAAGGAGGTCGAAGCAATTGGTGAGGAAGCGTCGTCGACGCTCTGCTTCTGTAGTTGAGCCTGCCCCAAAGAAGGCTCGGAGGGACTTAACGGCTGAAGTCTCTCAATCCAGAGCTATCTCTGCTGGAGTTGAGGCTCCTCCTGAAGGTGTCCCTGTTAGAGTTGAGGAACCGCTGGAAGATGAAGATTTTCCAAGCTTGGTCCGTGCTCCTAGGTCGCGCAGCAAGGCCATGGAGGAAGGGGAGCTCGTTGAGCGACCCCTTGTTGCTGGTGATACCGAGTCACCGGAGGTTGACATAATGGGCGAAGAGGATGTCGAGATTCCAGGAATCTCAACTCAGCCCGAGTCTCCTTCTGCTCATGAAGGGAGAGACGAGGTACAGCAGCCGGGGTCTCCTAGTGTCTTTATTTCCAATCCTCGGGCAGTCGACCCTAGTCCTACCACTGGGGTGATTGGGGGTAAGGCTCCTGTTGCGGAGCTTCCTCGCGTGGCGCTATCGTCTTCTTCGTCATCGGGAGAAAGTGACTTTGAAGATGAAGTCGACCATGGCGATGAACCCGCTCTTCCTGATCAGAGCAAATTCTTCCACATCTCGGAGGAGAAAATATACGGGGGCGAATCATCGACTGCGTTACCGCTGGCGATAATCCCTGCTGAAGGTACAACTTCCTCGCATGTCGAGGCGATGGAAACAGGTTGACCCAGCCCAAGGGGATTGAGGCTTCGGTTGCCGAGACAACCTCAGTGGGGGCAGCTGCTGAAGTTGGGGAGCCTTCCCCTTTGCCAGGAGGGGAAACAACCATTGAGGCTGAGGAGGTTCTCACTCTGCCGGTGGAGGAGGCTACTGCTGAAGCTGGGGAGACTCCCATTCTACAGGACTCGACTCCTCTGGACCTCGAACCTAGTAAGGCAGCTCTGACTGAGGGGGCTCAGGTGGGGAGTCCGACGATCGGCACCCTTCCAGAAGGCCACACAGCTCAATTCTCGGTGGAAGTTTCTGAAGAGGTTGCGCTTACAACTCCTTCATTGGTCGTGGAAGCTCCTGCAGAGGCAGCGCTCCAGGAAGCGCCAGTGGGTAGTCTTGCTCTTGCTACATCGACGGCCGGCACGGCTCTTGTGCGAGAAGACCCGCCCTATATCCCTTATCCCGTGACAGAAAAAGGGTCGGGAAGCTTCTTAGGTGGTGAAGACATGGGGGAGCTGGCACGTCAGATGGTGCAACAATTCTTCACCTCGATGGGATCATGTATTGATCTCATCTTCCGTGGACACAGCACCTTCCAGTTCGCCCAGAGGCTTCTTGAAAATATGGCCGTGAGCGTCGAATTGGCGGGAGGCCCTTCACTTGCCAGGGCATGCCTGCGGGTGGTAGAGCAACTTGGAGATAACCTGCGGGAGCTGGAATCTTTGAAAGATGCTGGCTCTTTTGATGAAGCCCAGGCCACCTTGACTAGGCTCCTAGCTGATCAGGAACGGGAGCGACAGGAGGCGGAGGCACAAATCGCTGCCGAGATCCGCGACCTTGAATATTCCAAGGCTGAATTTCAGAAATTAGCCGGAGATTCGAGGGAATCTGAGCTTAGTGTGCAGAGCACGGAGCAAGTCATCCTCAGAACTCGGGATATTATCGCCAAGGCGGAAGCTGTTCTTGCGCTAAATGAGGAGAAACTTGTTTCCCTCAAAAAGGAGCTTGAGGAGCAACGGGCTGCTACGGCGCGTGCTGAAGAGAGTCTATCCCTACAATCTTCCAGGGTGGAATCTCTGCGGATGCAGCTGGCTGCCAGAAATTTCTTATCTGAGGCGGAGCTGCGGGACCGGGCTATCATGGAGGCTGAGAGGACGCGCCAGCATGAGATTCACCGCCTTAGGGAACAAATCCGTTCCTTGGCGAACCAGGACATTTAGCCTTCTTTTCTTTTTTCTTTTTGTAAAGAAAAGGGACACTCTATTTATTAAGAGTGTTTGTATCCACTTCTATCATTTTTTGATATAATAGAAGTTTCCTTTAAAGCTTTTGTCCCAATTTCTTTGTCCTGTTGTGGATGAGTCCAACTCTTGATCACTAGTCGTGATCACTGAACTTAGGTAGGACTAAGTTCTTTTAATGAGACGCGGTCTTGGCGAGACGCGGCATTAGTGGCATCAATCTATGGGGACTTAGATTTCACCAACTCTTTTTGACGAGACGCAGCGTCGATCACAGGGTGAGACGCGGTCGTCAGTCCATCGGAACTTAGATTTCACAAAGTCCTTTTACTGAGACGCAGCGTCAATCATAAAGTAAGACGCGACTGTCAGTCCCTGGGGTGAGACGCAGCGTCAATCACAAGGTGAGACGCAACTCTGAATAACGCAAATCTGTCTTGCGCGGATCGGGCAGACGCAAGAGATGCAGCCTTGTCTGCTGAAGGGACGCGGCTTTCCCATCTGCGTTTAATGTGATCTGACTCAAGATTTTAGGAGATCTTTGCTCGTCAGGTCTTCAATGTCGATTGGGATTCCGAGTCATCCGTTGATTCCCAAGGCAGTTATCCACGCGTCAACTCCTCATTGGACTCAGGAGTTACTGCCCTTAAATGCAAAACCGACGCGGGCGGTTGAAAACCGGCGCTTGCGACGGTTTCCAAAGCGGCGTTCCACGCGTCAATCCTTCACTGGGCTTTGACAATCGTGCGTGACGGTTCCAATTAACGCCCCATTAATGGCAGTTATTAGGGCCTGCCTATAAATAGGGTGCGCTCCCCTTCTATAATCCAAGCTTGGATTATTTCTCTTTGGATTGCTCTGAGAAGTCCCACCTTCTTCAGAAAAGAGTTTCTTGATAGGGATTCCGTCTCCATGGATGAAGGTAATTCCGAGGATGAAGATGACCCAGAGCTCTCACGCTTCGGTTTGGTCTCTTCAAGAAGAACCCCCTCTCGGATCATCTTGGACGCCTGCGTTTGGGTGCAGAGAGGCCAACTCTGGCCAGAGGTCTCTGCTGGTATGTCCCCCGATGATGTGTATAGCCTGAACTTTGGCATAACCATCTGAATGAAGTCCCGGTGCATTCCTTCTCTGGAATTTGTGCCAGTGACTTGACTTCTCTGAACGCGGGCGCTTGACGCTGGCTTTGCCCATCGCGTTTCATTGCCTTGGCGTGTTTTAGACCTGAATCTTGCAACTCTTGTTCACTCAACAGAGAGATGGCAATTTTCGGCGTTCTGAAATTCTTTGCGTCTGATGCATTAGGCGCGGGTACAAACTGAGGCCGCGTTTGAATCCTATGCGTGGCGCAGTTTGACTCGCGTCTGTTTGACTGCGCGGGTCATTCTCGCGTCTGAAGTCTTGAATGGCTGCCGCGTTCTGTTACTCAGTTTCCTTTATAAAAATGTACTGAGTTCCAGATTTTCTGACTCTTGCTTATTCTTTGCAGGTAGGCTTGCTCGTCCTTTTTCAGGTTTGTTGGGCCCCAGAAAGAATATACCGGCTGGCGAACTTGCTCCACGTTCGTTTGTGAGAGATTAAATTATGGTCCTCGTCGTTTGTGAGAGATTAAATTATATCTCTGACGAGGACCCACATCTCGCCAAGGTCTCTTCAGATCTCCTGCACCACTCATGTCTGATGGCAAGAGATGGTCAGGGTATGCATGACGGCGAGGAGGTTCCGGCGGTTACGGTGGCGGAAAGATCCTCTTCCTCTCCCTACTCCAGAAGTGACATCAAGGACATTCCGTTGGATGGCCTGCTGGGGAAAGGGATGGTGATGAATGCAGGATTTTCTGCTGCCGCTGGACCTGGTGGAGGGTAGCATCCTTTGTGATGACTCCTAAACTTCCTCTCTCACCCCAGGAGTGACTCCATGTTTGTTGGATGGTCTGCTAGGGAAAGAGACGCGCCTGAACGAAGGGTTGCAGGACCTTCTGTTGCCACCGGACCTCAAGAACACCATTGCTCTTAGCTTAATCAGCTAGGGCGCTTTCGACTTTTGCGTCATCGCCATGGCGCAATCGGTTCCAATTATGCACCTGGGATCAGATGCGGTTTCAAGGAGTGAGTACGGCCTCTGAGAGAGAGAGGGACTTCTTTGTACTCCTTAATTGTAACACTCAATCTTATTGTATAAGAGAGCGTTTTGTATCACTTTCATATGCTTGAATATCAATAAAAGTGACACTTTTCTTTTGCCTCTTTCTGTTGTCTTGAATGTTTTGTTTTAGAAGCAAAAGAATAATTTTGGTGGACCCGCCACTTTATAAAAGAAAGTGACAAGTGGAGTGTGTACCCCCAGAGAAGGTGAACTTTTATCAAGGATTTGGGATTAACTTGATTTAAGATCAGCTGGGGATTTTGATGGAAGCATTGTTTATCGGTGTAATGTTAACCAACAATGCCTCCAAATGAATTTGATACTCGGTTGGGGAGAATATCAAATGAAACTAGACTCGTGGGGAATCTAGTAAGATTTTTACCGTTAGAGGTGTGATATTAACTTAACGGTTTAGAAGTAGTCTTGTCAGAAGTGTAATGTTAACTTGACAAGGACGTGAGTTAGAGGTGTGATATTAACCTAACTCACCAGCATCTCAGTTTTATTTGGGAAAACTGAGGGTGTCACTGTCATAGGTGTGATGTTTAACTTAACAGTGATAGTAATGCTAGAGGTGTAATGTTGAACTTGGCATTAGTCGTCTCGGCTTTAAAGAAGTCGAGGAAAGGTCATAGCCATAGGTGTATTGTTGAACTTAGCAATGACTCGGATGCTAGAAGTGTAGTGTTAACTTGGCATCGTCCATTTCAGCTTCGATATGGAAGTCTGAAGAAAGGTAACTGTCAGAGGTGTGATATTAACTTGACAGACACTCGATGTACCGCTTAGAGGTATAATGTTAACTTAAACAGTAGTTTGTCAGAGGTGTGATATTAACTTGACAAGAATTTGCTTGCGATAGGAGCAATTTGAGGACCTGTCATTCTATTGATGAGAATTGACAAGTAGAATTTGAAGTGCCAGAGGTATAGTGTTAACTTGGCAAATTTGAGAGTTTGTTACTCTATGCAGAGTTAACAAGCCAGGTTTGTACTCGACGAGGAGTATTCATTACCAGAGGTATAGTGTTAACATAGTAATGATTGCATTTTGTGGTCCTACCATTCTATGGATGAGAATTGGTAAGGGATTTTTGGAGGGAAGAGTGGAATCAAGTCCACTTAGGATTTTTAGCAAACCCTCAGCTATCAACGGATTTGAGGTGCCTTTACCAACTACCGTTTGAGTTGGGCTAGCCATGCTATTCCCCTCAGCATGATAAGTTGTCGAAGACTTATGTTGGGCTTAAAAGCCAACATTTTCCTCTATCCTTAGCCGTCGGAGGCGTTGGATGTTTTTGATCAGAGGTGTATTTTTTAACTTGATCGGCAGGATTTTTAGCAAACCCTCAGCTATCAACGGATTTGAGGTGCCTTTACCAACTACCGTTTGGGTTGGGCTAGCCATGCTATTCCCCTCAGCATGATAAGTTGTCGAGGACTTATGTTGGGCTTAAAAGCCAACATTTTCCTCTATCCTTAGCCGTCGGAGGCGTTGGATGTTTTTGATCAGAGGTGTATTTTTAACTTGATCGGTGGAAGAATGCCATCTAGGGATAGTATTTCTTCAGGAATTTGCCATTGATTGGCATCATGAGTGTATCGCCATTTGAGGTTATGAGGCGATACGATCCATTTGAGTAGACTGACTCTACTACAAACGGTCCTTCCCATTTGGGTTGGAATTTTCCTTTCGTCTTGTGCGTCATGACCATGGGTCTTCGGACGGCTAAGACGAGGTCGCCTTTCTTGAAAGTTCGCGATTTGACTTTCTTGTTGAAGGCTCTGGTGATACGAGCTTGATAAAGCTCGATTTGTTGTTGGGCCTGCAGACGCTTGTCGTCCAAGGCTTCCAATTCTTGGAGTCGCTGTCGATGCTTCTCCTCTGTTGTCATCTCCGCTGTCAAGGCGACGCGAAGAGATGGAATTTGGATTTCCAGTGGAAGGACGGCTTCGCATCCGTACACCAAGGAAAATGGCGTGGCTTTAGTTGGGGTTCGCACAGTCGTGCGATAGGCCCATAAGCATTCGCCCAACTTATCGTCCCAGTCTCGTTGACTTTTCGAGACGAATTTCTTGAGAAGCTTGCCAATAGTCTTATTGAAAGCTTCTGCGAGGCCGTTAGCGGGCGGATAGTATGCCGTTGATGACACACTCTGGATTCTGAACTTGGCGCAGAATCTCTGAAAAGCCTGGCTGATGAACTGGGGTCCATTGTCATGGACAATCCGCCGAGGCACACCGAAGCGGTAAATAACGTGATGTTTCACGAACTTGATCACGTTAGATGATTTTACCTCCTTCAAAGGGATAGCTTCGGCCCACTTTGAGAAGTAATCGGTTATCGCTAGGATGAACCGATGTCCCTTTGATGATGGTGGGCTGATAGGACCAACCACGTCCATCCCCCACATTTCGAACGGCCAGGTAGAGGTCGTAGAGTGGAGGTATCCTGGTGCTTGATGGATGAAATCGCCATGTATTTGACAGGCGTGACATCTTTTGGCATAGGCAACAGCATCGGCAACCATCTTGGGCCAGTAGTAACCCAATCTTTGGAGTCGGTTTGCCAGCTTCGGGCCAGGTTGATGAGCTCCACACGTACCATCGTGGGCTTCTTTTAACACTTCGTGAGCTTCTTTTGACGAGAGGCACCGGAGCAGGATCCCGTCATGCGATCTACGATACAATGTTCGCGAAATCGCATTGTAGTAGAATTTGGAGGCTTTCCTTCGGATGGCAGCCGCCTCCCTGGTGTCTTCGGGCAAGATGCCGTATAAGACAAAATCAATGTAGGGGAATCGCCAGTCTTTAAGCTCTGGATCGGTCGACACTTCAAGTGTTTCCTTACCGCGACGATCTCCCGTTGACCTCTGGTAGCCTTCGAGGGGACTTTTTGGGCAGTATAGGTCGTGGCTATAGACGAATACCTTCTCCATTGCTCCAGCTGGAAGAGCTAAGGAGGCAGCAAGGGATGCAAGTGCATCTGCATGCGCATTTTGCTTGCGCGGTACATGGTCGATGTAGAAGTTTGAAAACCTCTCGGCCATGTGGATTGTCGCGTTGTAGTAGGGTACTAGATCTTCATGCCTGACCTCATACTCTCCGCGAACTTGGCTGACGATGAGTTTGGAGTCACCGTACGCCTCGAGATTTTTAACGCCAATCTCATCGGCGAATTGCATCCCAATCAAAAGAGCGTTGTATTCCGCCACATTGTTGGAGCAGGGCTCGGTTAACGAGATAGCTCGGGGAATCACATAATTTTGTGGGGAGACGAGTACTACTCCTACCCCCGCAACTGTGTGTCCCTTAGGGCTTGTTCTTGATGCACCATCGAAGAAAAGTTGCCATACTTGTCCTTCGAACAATGTCTGGGTTAGGCAGGCTTCGGCGACCTCGTCTGGGAGATCCTCGTAGAGTTTAGCTGCCCTCGGATCTGGGTGTTCGGCTAAGAAGTCCGCCACCGCTTGTCCTTTAATGGCTTTTTGGGGTAGGAAGTGCATCTCATATTGAGAGAGCAATATAGCCCATTTCGCCAGTCGGCCGTTCAATGATGAAGGCTTTGTCATGAGTAACCTCAGGGGGTTGACTTTGGATATGACATTTATGGTTTGGCCCACCAGATAGTGTCGCATTTTCTGAATAGCGAACACCAGTGCCAAACATTCCTTCTCGATCGGGTTGTACCGATGTTCGGCTCCGATCATCGTTCTACTTAGGTAGTAGATTGCTTGTTCTCGCCCTTGGTCATCATTCTGAGCTAGTAGAGCTCCCAAAGAATGATCCATTGATCGGACGTACACCAGGAAAGGCTTTCCGGATACCGGAGCTGCAAGGACTGGTGGTAGGATGAGGTATCGTTTGATCTCCTCAAATGCTTGCTGGCAAGCGTCGTCCCAAATGAACGAAACGCCCTTCTTCATCAGCTTAGCGAAGGGTTGGCATCTCCCGGAGAGATTTGAGATGAATCTGCGGATGTATGCCAATCGTCCTTGCAATCCTCTGAGCTCCTTGAGGCTTCTGGGGGGTTGCATCTCTTGGATAGCACGGACTTTCTCCGGATCCAAATGGATTCCTGTGGAAGTCACAACAAACCCTAGGAATTTGCCACTGGCTACCCCCAGGAAGGACTTGGTGGGGTTCATCTTCAATTGATGAGCCCGCATGATGTCGAAGACCACCTTCAGATCAGCTATGTGATCTCCTTTAATGCGGCTTTTCACCGCGATGTCGTCGACATAACATTCCACCGTTTTGCGTATCTGCTGATGGAAAATGGCATTCATGGCCCTTTGGTAGGTTGCCCCCGCATTCTTTAGACCGAAGGGCATGACGGTGTAGCAATATACCCCTAGAGGTGTCCTGAAGGAGGTGTGCTTTTCGTCATCGGGATACATCTTGATTTGATTGTATCCTGAGAACCCGTCCATAAAGGACATTCGCTCGAATCCACAAGTATTGTCAATCATGACATCCGTGATTGGCAATGGGAATTCGTCTTTGGGGCAGGCCTCGTTTAGATCGCGGAAGTCGATGCAGATCCGGATCTTCCCGTTCTTCTTGGCAACGGGTACGATGTTGGCTACCCAATCGGGATGCTGTTCCTCCCTGATAAAGCCAGAGTCAATAAGCTTCCTGACTTCTGATTGGATTGCCTCCATTATTTCGGGACGGAACCGTCGCTGCTGTTGTTTGACAGGTTTTACATCCGGATTGATGTTGAGGCGGTGCATAGCCACTTGAGGATCAAGTCCAGGCATGTCCTCGTAATTCCAGGCGAAGACGTCTATATACTCTTGTACAAGAGATATAAGATCCTTCTTCTCCGAAGGTGACAGGCCGTCACTTATGAAGATGGGTTTAGGATTGGCTTCATCTCCTAGGTTGACTTGAACAACCTTGTCTTCTGTGGGTGGTTCACGCTGTTCAAAGCGGATATCCCAAAGAGCATTCAAATGTTTGATCCAAGGATCTGTATCAGATTGGATCATTTCTTCATCTTCATCCTCCAGATGGCTTGTCGAAACCATGTTTACTGAAAGCCCTTTGAAGATGTTGCCGACACTGACATCTGATTCCCACGACGACGTGTCTGATGAGCAGTCATGACTTGACAGTCTCTCCGAATCAGAGGCTGATGGCACTGGAGTTGATATATAGCCCAACCCCCGGCGCGTCTGATGATAGTAATCAGGGGTTTTCCCTTTCGGTACAAAGGATCGAAGCAGTGTTCTTCTTCCTTTTTCGAAGTTCAACCCAGGCCTGTTGGTTAGATCATACCCCATGCGCTTCATCATCTTGAGCGCTTTCGGTTCATAATGATCGAACTGAGGGGATTCATCCTCACCTTCCGATTCTTCGTGGGGCATTGGTTCAGACGCGATTCGCCCAAAAAGTATTGGTCTTTGGCCTTTTCGTCTGGCTGGAACCATGAATACAGACTCTTGCGCGTCTCCATTATCCTGGTACGTCCCGAAGGATGATTTTATTGGTACATGCAATGATGTCAAAGCATCCATTGCCGACCAGACATCCTCATCTACGTCGGTACTAGTATCCGACGGTATTGAATCAGACTCACACGCAGGGAAATACGCGAAATCTAAATCTTCATTAATATACCAACCGCCTGCATCGTCGGTGGTATCAACATCGAGCTTATTAGTGCTCTTTACAAGTGGTTCCAACTCCCACAGGCACTCTTCTTTCTCCGGCTCAATGTCAGCTTCATTACCAGAGTCTGGCTCCTCTGGTTGTGGGGTTTCATTAGTCTCCTCCGGATCCTGATATAAGAGGGAGTCCGTGAAATAATTTTCAACCCTTTAAACGGATGCCTTTCGGCAATCAACGTTCGGACCTGTCCACTCTCGTCAATGTATTTCATGACTTGGTGGAGAGTAGAGGGAACGATGGAATTGCGGTGAATCCATGGTCGTCCCAGCAACAGGTTGTAGGAAGTGTCCGCGTCAATGACGTAACACGTCACTTCTGACTTGAGGCTCCCGATCTGGCATTTGAGCTTGATCTTCCCCATCGGGCGGGAGCTGTTGGCATTGAACCCGTAAATAGTCGTCTGGGTAGGGCTCAGACGATGGGTAGGAATGCCTAGAAACTGCATAACCCGGCGAGGTATGATGCTTAGCGCAGACCCTGGGTCTACCTGGATGCGGTTCACCTCGGATGACCCAATATACCCTGTGAAGTATAGGGGTCGGTCATGCTTCCCTTTAACCTGCATGTCATCTGTTGTGAAGGTGATGCAGGGAGCATTTGGGGAGGTGTGGAGGCAATCCTCTACATCTTCCTCCCTTGGCACGCGGGTCATAAAGACCTCAGCATTTGCCAAAGCTTCTTGTAGAGCCTCTCTGGTTGACTTTGATAGCCTCAGGAGCTCATACAAGGTAATGCGTGCCGGGATGTTGGCTAATTGAGCCAAGACATCAAAACTGTAAGGTGTCGAGGATCCTTCCGTTACACCTTTCGCAAGAACTCGAGAAAACCGAGTTTCTTTCTGTTTCTCCCCAGGCTGTTTAGAGGAGGGCTTTGCTGGCTCTGCAGCTGGTTGTGGAGGAGCTACTGCTGTCTCGCCATACTGTTTCAGGTATGCCTGCCCCGAACGGGTTCCTGCCGTTGGTGGGTTGGGTTCCGCGGCCAGGACTATTGTCTCCTCTTCCGAGTCAGTCAGCGAGGGAACATCAGTATCCGCTTCTCGGGAGGAAGCGCATATCACATGGCAAGATGAAGCCTTCCCTTTGCCTTTGGACTTCCTGTTGGTCACAGTCGTCCATTGTTGCTCGTCGACGAGGTCAGGGTGGACCCACATGATTTCCCCTCGAGGTGTAGGGACGGGTACCAAGCCTTTCTCCCGCTGCTGATGAGGGTCTGTGTTGACCACCCTCAGTTCTCCTTTCGGGACAGAGATCACCCCCACGGGTGTCGGGGGTCGTGTCCCAAACTGGAGAATCGACGTCATGTTGGCCGTCATCTTCTTCTGCTCCGGTCGGAGTTTTAATACCTCCGCGTCAATCAGAGCTTGAAGGATGTCCTTAAAGACGTAGCAGCTTTTGGTAGGATGTCCGAGCATCCTGTGGTATAAGCAGTAGGTGGGATTGTCGGTCTTGCCGACTTCCTCCGGGCGCCTAATTTCAGGGAGCTTCAGTCGATTGCTCTTGTTGAGTAGCTTGAAGAGCGAATCGACGTGTTCCTCCTTGAAGGAATACTGCTTGTTGGGGCGTGGCTGGCTTGAAGAGCCACTTGCCCTGCCTGTTTGAGGTTTGGTGGGAGATTTGGTCTCCGTCGCCAAATTATCCTTCCGCTTCGTCTGGAGGGAGGTGTCTGGTGCACGCCTTGTCGACCTCTCTGGCCTGGGCTTGCCTTCTTCCGCTCTGACGCGGGCGACAATCTCCTCAGCCTGTTCACCTTGCTGGACTAATTGTTTCCAGGTGCGGCTTTCAGCAACTCCTATTTGAGCAAGGAGTGAGGTTTGGAGATTATGGCGACATGTTTCCACCAGGGTGGCCTGGGTCATGCCGCTTGGACATCGGAGTGCCATGTTCCGAAATCTTTCTACGAAAGACTTGACGGACTCTCCCTTTCGCTGTTTTGTAGCTAAAAGGGTAGGCATTGTGACTTCGGAGTCGTCTTCGAAGAAGCGTGTCAAGAACAGCTTCTCTAGATCCCCCCAGTTCTTGATAGAACCCTCCGGGAGCTTCATAAACCACTCAAAAGCCAACCCTTTCAGGGTGCCGATGAACAGTCGCGCCAGGATGGCGTCATTATCTACCACATTCCCGGTCTGGGATTTGAAGTAGTAGATGTGCTGGTTGGGTGACCCCTTCCCGTCGAATGCTTGGAGGGTTGGAGCCTTGAACTTAGGAGGGTATGGAACTAAGTCCCACTCAGCCGGATAGGGCCGGACCACTCCCGCTTCTTGGAGGTCCTTGCGATTGGCAAGGGCCTCGAGGCGTCGTTCCAATTGACTCACCCTCTTAGCATGAGTCTTCTCCTGGTCTTGGTCGCTTCTTGCCTGCGACGAGGGCTTGGACACATCCGAGGTAGATCGTCGTGTTTCGTCAGAAGATTCGGAGGGTGGGCTTCCTCCCTTTCTCCCTTTCCCCTTCGGTCGTCTAGGAGGAGATCTCGCTCTTTCTTCAAGCAATTTCTCAAGCATATGCTTAAGGGAGTCAATGGATCTCTGTTGAGAGGCGATTATATCCATCTGGTGCTTCTGCGTCTGTTTTAAACGCCTGGCCGTCTCCTCAGGAGTGTCTGCCATGTAGGCGGAAGCCTCCTTCTCGACGGAAGAGTTTGAAGCCTGCGACTCCACTATAGCGGAGTGAGAACCACCCATTCTAATGCCGCGGGCTAAGGCATTATAGTCAATTGGGGGAATGGCCCCTGTCCGGGTGCGAGTGTGTTGATACACCCCCTCCGGCTCAGAGTCAGATTCCTCTGAGTTGACCATTAGTTGTTTTCCCTTGCTTCTGCTAGTCATGTTTGCAGTAAGCTCCGGGTATTCAACATCTGAGAAGGTTCTCCTCCTGTGGGAGCGTCTTCTTTTGGCTGACGGGGGAATCAGGGTCAGCTGTCTAATTAAAGACGGCTGGTGCACGCCTGACTCGCAATGGCATCCAGAGAGCATCTGGATGAGCTGTTGACAGCAGCATGGAGAAGTGGCCTGATTGGCACTCCTTTTCCTTGTCAAATAATCCCTCAAATCCGTGGGAGAGGGATTAAATAGACTAGCCTCGCGACGTGGAAGACGGGAGGAAGTCATGCGCTGTGCTGTCTGGACACAGGTTTCAGAAACGCGGCTGTCGCGTCGCGGCTGCGTCACGCGCGTCTGGCGTCTCTGTTGATATAAGACGCGACTTTCGCGTTGCTGTCTGCTGCGTTGGAGCAGAGAGACTTGGGAGAGAGTGGGCTGCTGGGCCCCACGCCTATGGGTGCGTGCTTCCTGCGTTTGACGAGACGCAGAAGCTTCGCTTTGGCGTTTGGCAAGTTGGTCTTCAGAAGGCTCAACTTGGGGAGTCTCGCGTTTGGGTCGCCAAACGCGGATCTCTCGCACTGGACGAGGTGCGGGCAAGGCATCGGATCGTACGCTGCGTCCAACCCCAGTCAGAAAACCAACGGTTCCGACTGAGTGTTGACGCGCGCGTCTTTCTGTCGACGCTCGGCATTCCGATTACGCCGTGGAGGAAGAGAGAAGCCAACAACTTCCTGGTTTGTAAAACCAGGGGTGTTTGCCACGCGGGTCTCCTGAGAGACGCTGACGCGGGCGTTCTGTGCGACACGGTCGATCGCACCAGTAGATGTGCCGGGGACCACGCGGGCCTTCAGAGAGGCGTTGGCGCGTGTGTTCTGTGCGACGCGGTTGATCGCAGAGGTGTCTGAGGTTACGCGGGCCTTTTGGGAGGCGTCGGCGTGTGAACCAATCTTGGCACAGTGGGCAGCAGGAGCACCCGACACAGCCTCAGATTGGGCTTCAGGGGGCTGTCCACTTGAGACCCTGCGGCAGACGCGGGTCTTTGGGCTCTTGGAGCCAGAAGAGAGGAACTCTTCATACTTCGCCTGGTCGAACTCGACGACGAGTGATTCGACCATTTTCCCCTTACGGAGAACGTCATCTTGCACCACGGTGCGCTCGTCAGTAACGAAGGTATTCCCCAGCGGAGTCGCCATCTCTTGTATGCGCCGGAAAAAGAAAGAGGGAATTGCTGTAAAGATTTCCTTGACTCAGATGAAAAGATTACAACAAGACTTTTCCTTCCAGTTACAAGGGAGGGAGGATGTTGAAGCTTGAATCCCCCCTTTGTTTAATGCTGGGTTCTTCGTGTGGCGGTGGAGAGTGAATCTTGTTCTCCGTTGACCAGATGACCGTCCTGGACCGTCGGGGGTCTTCTCTTCGGTCGGTAGAAAGAGTAACTCAGCTCCGTCTACCAAAACTCTCAAAGAGGAGGCAGGCGAAGAGCGGCTAGTACTCAGTAAGCTCGCTGAAGAGTCTCCTCCCTTTGTCTGTTGTTGAAGTTGTGCTTCCCTCTTGATGATCCTCTTGCCTGGATTTGATCGATCTTGATGATGCCTTGACCTTCTTAATTCTCGACCTCTCCAAAGCTTCCGATCCCCTCTTCATAGCAAACAAGGCTATTTATAGGGGTCTCAGGGGGTGAAGGTGCCTCCTGAAAACGCTCCCGAATGAGGGGCCACTACCCGCTACATGCGCGGTGACTGGCCCCGCAATCAGGGCAGTTGCAACTGAGACGCGGGCGTTGAGCCAAACGCGCCTTGAAGTTTGAGACGCGGGCGTCGAGCCAAACGCGCCTTAATGCTGAGACGCGGACTTCGGGCCTTCACGTCTGGACGCTGAGGCGCGGGCGTCGGGCCGACGCGCCTTGATGCTGAGACGCGGGCATCGATTCCTCGCGTCTAGAGCTTGAGACTCTGCTTCCTTAATGGCTTGTCTGTTTAGTCATTTTAGACAGCCTACACTTGTGATTCCTGCTGGATACGTATCTCTATCTTCTGCGGTTCCAACACCTCACAAATCACTCAAATCAGACTCTGGACGACTGAGAAACAGCTCGAAAGTCATATGCTTAACGGATCTGTTTGTTGCAAATGGGTATGTACTGTAGCAATCAGGTCGGATTTCTGCTGTCGGGTCGTGTTCGGTTGCTACAAGAATCGGATCTGGGTCTGCAAAGCAGGTCAAATTTTGAACATGTAAATGACTGCGGGTCGGATCCAGAAGCATGGTGGGTCTGTAAAATCAAACCCAAATTGGATCCATTGACAGATTCAGATTCAAGTGACCAATTTAATCAAATAATATAGGATCTACTGACAGAAATCTAAGATCTATCAAGTAACCAATTTCCTCTAGCAATTCTTTCATGTCCCTCGCAGGTAGAAGCAATACGCGTACGCTCTTCAATGTTGAACGTCTCGCTAAAAATCATACAATGCTCATGATGATTATATTCGTCAGAAATTAACACAAGCGTTTGCTAGTTCTTCCATTTGTCCATATTTGCAAGAAGGTTTGGATTATCAATTTCAACCCATAAATGGCGAACCATGGTTGGAATGGCTTGAATTGGGATATCACCAACAACTCTGAAGCATTCATTCTCAGATACCGATTGTGCAAGTACAAGCAAAAGATCACGCAATGCTTAATAATATTGATGATGTTCAAAAAAAAATGATCTTTTCAGCAAATCAGCAAAACATACATGTAAAACATGGATGAATAATTCTTTGGCTCGATAAATATCTTAAAAGAAAAAATTATTAGTAGTGTATTAGAACTGTCATAACTCATAAGTCATACAAATTGCTCTTGTGAGGATAAATGTGTAAACAAATATGATGAATTGGAAGAGAAAAAAATGCAATATATGAAGATCGAAGTATCTTACAATCCTAGTCATTCCGCTAGTAGGATAGCGAAGAGTAGCCCTTGCTACATCATTTCTCTTGCAGAAAGTGAGCCATGGATACTACCAAATCACTGAATAGGACCAAATGTACTATCTTTAATTGCCATGGGTGACTAGGAACATCCTTCACTTAGCTCGTTGTCTTCCAAATTTACTATCTTTTGTTTCCTCGTCGCAGTGTCATCGCCTTTGTCCTCTTACCAACGGCACCTGTGAGTAACCAGAATGATCTGGTGATAAAGTAGTAACTAAAGGCTGCATGATGTTGCTAAAAAAATGTATTAATTTTCTGTAACTAGTAGATTCTAAGGTGTCGAATGGTTGAAAATCATGGTTTTAAGAAAACTCAAAACTAGTAATCAAGAAAAAAAAAAAAAAAAAAAAAAAAAAAAAAAAAAAAAAAAAAAAACCCCAGTGTTTTTCTATTGCATTTGATTCTAAGTTTGGCCCTAAAACAAAATTTGAACCCAGTAACTATATTTTTAAAGAATTGATTGAGAAAATATAGATTTTGAATCATGTTGATCCTCAACTAGAACCTTGATTTTGTAGATTTCTTCACCAAAACCGAATAGATTTCTACTAGGCTCATTTTATAGATTCAGTGGGGAAATAAGTCGTTGCAGTTCAATTTGATTGCTTCATTATGACTTATTAATGAAACATGGTTTTGTTCCAAAAAATATTAACGAAACATGGTTAATTCTCAACATTGAACTCAAAGGGGGGAAAAAATGATGAACTCTAAAAAACTTGAGATCCTAACGCGCACAAAGAAATTTTTTGCTAAGTAGGAAGGTAGAATGGTCATAAGGTGTATCAAATAGCATTTAAGTGATGTCTATTATATTTATAACTCATTATGAATGTTGGTAATTAATCAAATAGTAGCACAAACAAAAACCTAATTTCCCCAAAGCGGAATAGTTCTGTAAGACCCTAAGTTACTGCCCATCACATGAAAATGTGGTAGCTGGTGTCAATAATTGCTTCAATGCAATACAGAGGAAGGGAAACAAAGAAAGAATAATAAATCATCAGTCAAAAGTTAGGTACATGACAACAATGTTGGAGGAGAGAGTATAGTAGAGGAGTTGATGTCATGCCAGGTGCTGTCGAAGATTGCCAAGGAGTCTACGACGAAAGGCAAAGGGACAGCGGGCAGGAAATTAGAAGCAGCAGCAGAAGACAGGCGAGTCGGTCGACCGGTCCCGTCGACCGACGTGCACAGCATGCACAGGGATTTGAGCGGTCGACCGGCCCGGTCGACCGAAGTGCTCTGACTGCAGGAACCCAATTCTCGGGTTTTCTGGGTCGACCGGCCGGTCGACCGGAATACAGGGACTGTTCTCTCGGGTTTCTTCGGTCGACCGTCCGGTCGACCGATAGTCGGGTCTGGGCAGAAAACTGCTGTTTCGAGAAACTGAGTATTTAAGTCCTAAGTGTAATTTCTAGGGTAGAGTGTCTTGAAAGAGAAAAACTGCGGATACTCTTGTATTCAGAGAGATCTACAGCGATTGTAATCATCTTCCTAAATTGAAAACTCTCTCCATTGATTGCCCCGAGGACGTAGGCATTGAGGCCGAACCTCGTTAGATCTGTTGTTTGCGATTGTGTGTTCTTCGTGTGATTTGGGCTGTTCTTTGTGCTGGAAATTGTGTGATTCTCTGTTAGTTGTTGTCGGTGCGCACAACAAGTGGTATCAGAGCATCCAGGCTACGCTTGGGATTCTGAGGATTCGAAGGGCTCCAGATCTGATCAGGTGGAGATCGTGTGACGATCTCAGGTCAGAGGTATTGGTGTTCGAGGAGATCGTGTGTCGATCTCAGGAGGACGCAAGGAGGGCTCGTTGAATCTGTGTTTGGAGTAGATCCGGTGAGAAACTCGATCTAGGGTTTCAAGAGGCAGGTAAAAATCCCATTTTTATCTGAGTAGAGATTTATTCCAATTTGGTTATTCTTCCGCATAAATAGAGAATCAAAAGAAGATCTCAATGGTAGAAGAAACTGCATCTGTTAAGACAATGAACAATCACCCAAGGATTGAAGTTGTTAAGTTTAATGGGACTAACAATTTTGGTATGTGGAGATGTGAGGTTATGGATGCACTGAATGCATCAAACCTCGAGGACACTCTCCTATTGGAGAGGAAGAATAACACTGCCACTGATGAAGAGTGGGCGAAGATGAACAGATCGGCATGTGGCTTGATACGTTCATGCTTGTCACAAGACATAAAATACCTTGTGCAACATGAGACGTCAGCGAAGAAACTATGGCAAACCCTTGAAAAGAAGTACATGAAGAAGAGTGTAGAGTCCAGGTTGCAGCTTAAGAGTAAGCTGTATCAGTTCAGGATGCAGAAGGGGAGCACAGTCAATGAGCACATCAACCGATATACAAAGCTTCTTACAGATCTGCTGAATTTGGATGTCAAGCTAGAAGAGGAAGATAAGGCGGTCATCTTTCTGAATTCACTACCTGCAGAGGAGTACGAGACATTCACACTGACCTTCATTAATGGAAGGCAGAGCTTGAATTATGATGAGGTGTCATCTTCATTGATGAGTTATGAAACAAGGAAGAATGAAAGACATCCTTCTCAGACAAGTTCATCGGCAGAGGCATTGGAAGTAAGAGGTAGAGGTTCATCAAGGAAGGAAAAGGAGATTAGAGGAAGATCAAAGTCCAGGCCGGGCTTCAGGGATCTCAAGAGAAATCAGTGCGCATTCTGCAAAGAGATTGGGCACTGGAAAGTAGACTGTCCAAAGTTCAAGGGAAAGAAGAAAGAGTCAAAATCTGAAGCAAATCTCGCAAAAGTGGTAAAAACTGCAAGCAGCAAATCACAGGTAGATGGATCAGATTCTTCAGTGTTTTCGTTTTCAGTCACCACTCCTGTCATTGGCTACTCGGGGGAGAACGAGTGGATCTTGGACACAGGTGCAACATATCATGTATGCCCTAATCGAGACTGGTTTATCAGTTTTGAGAAGTTGGAGGGGTGTTCGGTCGTCATGGGCGACGATCACCCGTGCATCATGGAGGGTGTTGGCACTATTCCAATCAGGATGTTTGATGGGATGGTGAGGGAGCTGAAAGAAGTGAGATATGTACCTCAGCTGAAGAGGAACTTGATCTCTGTAGGAGCTTTGGAATCACTAGGGCTCGGAGTGTCTATTAAGGAAGGAGTTCTTAAAATGACAAAGGGCTCGATGGTGGTGTTGAAGGCCGATCGCCGGAACAACTTGTATTACTTGAAGGGTAGTACAGTGACAGGGCAGGTGGCAGCTTCTACCAGTCAGAAGGAAGATTCTACCCGGCTGTGGCACATGAGGCTGGGACATGCAGGGGAGAAATCAATGCAAACTCTTGTGAAGAAAGAGTTGCTGAAGGGTGCTGAGACTTGCAAGCTGGATCTATGTGAACATTGCATCATCGGCAAGAAGACCAAGGTGAAGTTTGGCACAGCTTCGCACTGCACGGAGGGTATTCTTGACTATATTCACACGGATGTATGGGGACCTATCAAGACTGCATCGATTGGAGATAACCACTATTTTGTGTCGTTCATTAATGACTACTCTAGGCGCTGTTGGGTGTACACTATGCGACACAAAGGTGAAGTCCTAGAGCTGTTTGTGAAGTGGAAGGCTAATCTGGAGAGAAGCACAGGAAGGAAGATCAAGGTTCTCCGTTCTGACAATGGAGGGGAGTACAAATCCGATCCGTTCCTACAGCTATGCCTTGATGAGGGCATAGAGAGACACTTCACAGTACCGGAGAATCCGCAACAAAATGGGGTGGCTGAGAGGATGAACCGGACTTTGCTAGAGAAGGTTCGGTGTATGTTATCCAATGCAGGTCTGCCAAAGAAGTTCTGGGCTGAAGCTTTGGGGTATGCATGCCACCTTGTGAACAGGTTGCCGTCGTCTGCAATAGGGAGGAAGACTCCTCTTGAAGCTTGGTCAGGAAGAACTGCTCAAGATTATGATTTGCTACGGGTTTTCGGATGTCCAGCCTACTATCACGTCAGAGAAGACAAGTTGGACCCAAGGGCAAAGAAAGGGGTGTTCGTTGGCTTCAAGCGAGGAACCAAGGGGTTCAAGATTTGGGACCAAAAGAACAACAAATTCATAATCAGCAGGGATGTCACATTCGATGAGGCTTCACTGATGAAGCCTACGGTCTCTAAGCAGGTGGAGACCAGCAAGACTAAGGAGCTATTACAGCAGGTGGAGAGTGATGCAGATCCACCATCTCTAGAGGATTCAGTATCAGTGAGGATCATTCCTGAGGTGACACAGGGAGGTGATCAAGTTGCAGAAGAAGATGCTGAAGTTGTTGAAGAGGATCAGGAGCAGGTCATGGGTACTGTTCCAGATTCTACTGCAGTTGAAAGACCACGGAGGAATACTAGGAGACCTGGTTGGCTCACCACCGATATGGTTGTTGCATACGCACTTCCAGTTGTTGAAGAGGCTATTCCATCTACCTTCAGAGAAGCTGAGATCAGTTCAGAAGCAGAGATGTGAAAAGAGGCCATGAATGAAGAGATGCAATCTCTTTATAAGAACAACACATGGGAACTTACCAAGTTGCCCAAGGGGAAGAAGGCCATAGGGTGCAAGTGGGTATTTGCTAAGAAGTAAGGATCTCTTCAAGAAGATACAGTGCGCTACAAGGCAAGGTTGGTGGCTAAAGGCTAGCTCAGAGAGAAGGAATCGACTACAACGAGGTGTTCTCACCGGTAATTAAACACTCGTCTATTCGGATTCTATTGGCTTTGGTGGCGCAGAATGAGTTGGAACTGGACCAACTTGATGTGAAGACCGCCTTTCTCCACGGCGATCTTGAGGAGGAGATCTACATGACACAGCCCACAGGTTACAAAGCTGCAGGGAAGGAAGATTTAGTATGTAAGCTGAAAAAATCGCTGTACGGTTTGAAGCAGTCTCCTAGACAGTGGTACAAGCGATTTGACAGCTTTATCAGGAAGAAGAAGTACACACGAAGCCATTTCGATCCATGTGTGTACTACAACAAGTTACCATCAGGTGAATATATCTATCTACTTCTTTATGTAGATGATATGCTGATTGCTTCTAGGTCAAGATCTGCTATTGATTCTCTGAAGAAGATGTTATCGTCAGAGTTCGAGATGAAGGACCTGGGGGAAGCAAGGAAAGTATTGGGCATGGAGATCACAAGAGACAGGAAAGCTGGCAGGATAAGTTTGACTCAGAAGGGCTATCTGGAGAAGGTACTGCAGGGGTTTAATATAGGGAAGGATACTAAGTCTGTTAGTACACCAATGGCGCTGCACTTCAAATTGTCAGCGAAGATGTCTCCAAGGAGTGTTCAAGAGCGTGAGCATATGTCTCATGTTCCATATGCCAATGCGGTGGGTAGCTTGATGTATGCAATGGTGTGTACGAGGCCAGATCTATCACAGGCAGTCTCCATGGTGAGTAGATACATGCATGATCCTGGACAGGGTCATTGGGAAGCTGTGAAATGGATTCTGAGGTACATCAAGGGAACTGTTGATGTAGGCCTAGTGTTCGAGAAGGACGACACCGGAAAGCAAGAGTGCATAGGGTATGTTGATTCAGACTATGCAGGTGATCTTGACAAACGCCGGTCGACGACGGGATATGTCTTCACATTCTCGCAGGCACCGGTGAGTTGGCGCTCCACACTTCAGTCTACCGTCGCGTTGTCGACCACAGAGGCTGAATATATGGCTATGACAGAGGCCATGAAGAAGGCAATCTGGCTTCAGGGATTGCTTGATGACTTGGGCGTGGAACATGATATATTGAAGATAAACTGTGACAGCATGAGTGCCATTTACTTGGCAAGGAACCAAGTCTATCATGCAAGGACGAAGCACATCGATGTCAGGTATCACTTTGTTCGGGAGATTCTGGAAGAAGGTGACATTGACTTGTTGAAGATTCACACTTCGGAGAATCCGGCCGATATGCTTACAAAGGTGGTGTCGGGACTAAAGTTTGCACACTGCAAAGACTTGCTTCATATCCTTCAGGTGAATTGAGCTTGCTGAAGCTCATTTGGGTGAACTACGGACGGCTTGATCCCTTGGGTAAGGGGTACGTAGGCAACCAGGTTGGTGCAGCCGCTATCGAGTCGATGTTCGGCTCAGATTTGGAAATCTTCACCGAGGTGGAGAATTGTTGGAGGAGAGAGTATAGTAGAGGAGTTGATGTCATGCCAGGTGCTGTCGAAGATTGCCAAGGAGTCTACGACGAAAGGCAAAGGGACAGCGGGTAGGAAATTAGAAGCAGCAGCAGAAGACAGGCGAGTCGGTCGACCGGTCCGGTCGACCGACGTGCACAGCATGCACAGGGATTTGAGCGGTCGACCGGCCCGGTCGACCGAAGTGCTCTGACTGCAGGAACCCAATTCTCGGGTTTTCTGGGTCGACCGGCCGATCGACCGGAATACAGGGACTGTTCTCTCGGGCTTCTTCGGTCGACCGTCCGGTCGACCGATAGTCGGGTCTGGGCGGAAAACTGCTGTTTCGGGAAACTGAGTATTTAAGCCCTAAGTGTAATTTCTAGGGTAGAGTGCCTTGAAAGAGAAAAACTGCGGAGACTCTTGCATTCAGAGAGATCTACAGCGATTGTAATCATCTTCCTAAATTGAAAACTCTCTCCATTGATTACCCCGAGGACGTAGGCATTGAGGCCGAACCTCGTTAGATCTGTTGTTTGCGATTGTGTGTTCTTCGTGTGATTTGGGCTGTTCTTTGTGCTGGAGATTGTGTGATTCTCTGTTAGTTGTTGTCGGTGCGCACAACAAACAACTTACAGTATATTTTAGAAATCCATTCACACATTTAAGAATGAACTCAAAAGAAAGCTTAACTTAATTATTCCTACATCTTTGCAAAGTATAGGAAAAGATGGACAACATACTGGTTTCCTCTCTCTTCATCAACCACTTGCGCAGGCCTTCTCCCAAACACTTCACGGATACTTCTCAATGATTGCAGTCAGAAAAATGAGTACCCAATTAGCACATGAGGGGAAAATGAGTACACAATTAGCACATGAGAGAGATGTTTGTACCTGTTCATTATGTAGCAACAGATCTGTTAACAGATGTTAATGCGAGGGATGTGTTTGATATTGGGCCAATCGGCACCAACATCGCTCCGGCACCGCTCCTTCAATGTGTCATTGCAGCCTCGTATTGTTAGACTTTCCAGAGACAAAGGTAGTCGCGGTAGTGACGAGAGGTTATGAACATGAGACAACTGTAAATGCTTGAGTGAAGTCAGGGCCTGAATTCTCGGAGGCAAGGAATGCAGGGAGAATGCCCAGCACAAAAGCACTTTTTCCAGTGATGCACTGTTTTGCAACAACCATGTCTCCATATCGCCTGCCAGTGAGTCCAACCCTCTGCAATCGTTTATTTCCAGACTTCGGACTGAGGTGAGATTTCTCAATGGATATGTCAGCAGCAGCAAGGGGTCATCCACGAAGAGCATGTTGATAGTCAATGTGAAACTCTCACCCCGAACTGATGGTGCAGCTGTAGGTTGTACAAGCTTGGGGCATTTAGAGACATAAATAATCGAGGTGGCGGAGGGTCGTTAAGAATGAAGGAAGAGTAGTCAATCCAACATTATCCAAATCCAGATCAGCAGGGATGTTCATCATGGACGGTTACAATTTAGGGCAGTTTTGAAGTCTCAAGGTTTTGAGAGAGGAAAGATGTTGAAGACCTTCTGCAGGCAAATCCACGAGCTCTTTGCAACTGATTATATGTAGATGATCAAGAGCCAGGTGGTTATGTTGCAGCAAGCCTGTAGCCAGAGATGTTAGTTGTTCACATCTTGTTATTTCCACTGAACGAAGGGAGGGAGAGGAGGACGAGGTTGAACTATCAGTGCTGCAGCTTTCGCCATTATTGCTATCCGGCCAGAATGAAGGAAGAGTAGTCAATCCAACATTTTGCAATACCAATTCAGTGAGTCTGAGGGGAAGGGAGGGCAATACCCTCAACCTGGGGCAATCACAGACTTTGAGTACCTGGAGGCGTGGACACCACTGGTCAAGATTCTCTACTAAACCTGCCCACTCTTCCAATTCGCCCAAGGAGCAGATGTTTAAGTTCTCTAGCTGTGGAAAACCCCCCTCGCAATCAATTTGCTTCACTTTAGGGATACCAGACAGCTCCAAATACTTGAGATAAGGCAGCTTCCCAAGACAAGGAAGACATTCTAGTCTTAACAAATCTGAGAGATAAATATTTTCCAGATTATTTAAAAAATCATGTTCCATCCACTTTGCACGCCTGACACCACTGTATCTTCTGATGCGTAGGTACTTGAGATTGGAATGTGGCCGGAGGCAATCAAGTATTTCTTCGTGCTCAACAACCTCATCAGGACTGCAATATGGGCCCCACCCTAACTCCAGCTTGAGAAGCTGCTCTTTATTATGCAACTCAGCCATGATAGCCTCTTTATGATTTTTGACATTCCCGAGACATTTAACTTCCAGTTCACGAAGGTTTTTCAAGTCCTTTAACTCTTCAATCCTGTGGCCTCCCTTCTCTTCAACACGAAACATTAACTCTTCAAGGTTGGTTAGTTTCCCAATCCCTTTTATCTTCGTAAACTTATGCGGTGGCGGCAGGTGTTTTAAGCTAATAAGATTGTTCATGCCATGAGGAATCATGCCTTGAGGAATAACTAAGTTGCTTCGATCCAATGGTAACTCTAAAATCTGTAGGTGGTATAGCTTGCAAATTGAACTGGGGAACAGATAAATATTTGTAGAAAAAGTTATAAATTGTCGAAGAGGTGGATTTGTTGACAGAACTCTAAGATGTCTCAAGCAACCAATTTCCTCTGGCAACTCATCCATGCCCTTTACAAATAGATACAAAGCATGTATGCTCTTCAGTGATTTGAAGACCTGACTAAAAATCATAGCATGCTCATGATAATTATATTCCTTGGAAATTAAGACGAGGGTGCGCAAGTTCTTCCATTTGTCCACATTTACGAGAAGCTTTGGATTATCAATTTCAACCCATAAATGGCGAACCATAGTTGGAATGGCTTGAATTGATGGATCATCAACGACTCGATAGCATTCATCCTGAGATACCGATTGTGCCAGTTCATGCAAAAGATCATGCATGATGCAGTGGTCGTCAAAATGAGGTTCCAAAAATGATCTTTTTACTAAATCATTAAAATAGGAGCCTCCTATATCTTCAACTGTCTCCCTTTGATTTTTAGGAGACTGCTGAATCAACCCCACAGCCATCCACATGTCGATTAGAGATTTCTTAAGAATTTTAGAATCTTGAGGGAAAATGCTGCAATATGCAAAACAAGATCTGAGGTGTGCAGGCAAATGATGATAGCTTAACATCAAAATAGACTTGATGTTGTCTTGACCGGCCTGCTGTGAATCTAAAATGTTGTTGTTCAAAATGTTTGTCCAGTGTCGATCATTCAAGTTGGAGTTTAAAAGCGCTCCAATGGATTTTGCAGCCAGTGGTGAGCCCCCCAGCCTTCTTGCTATTTGCTTGCCAATAGATTGTAACTTTCCGTAATCATCAGATTTCACACCAGCAAACGCATATTGATAGAAGAGAGAGATGAAGGTATCATCTTCTAATCTCTTCAGTTTCATCACTTCCTTTTTACACCCTGCAGCAGCCTGTGCAGCCATTTCTGCGACCTGGTTCGACCGAGTCGTCAACAAGATTTTGCTTCCCTTCTCCCCACATTTCAGGGGAGCTAACAAGTTGTCCCAGCTAGAAACATTGTCATCGTTCCACGCATCATCCAAGACAAGGAGAAATTTCCCAGAAGAAACCAGCTTCTCCTTGAGAACGCTTTGCAGTGCCGCGAGGCTATCAACTTCCGGCCTCTTTTTAGTGGCAGATTCTATCGCAGCTGCTAACAGTCGTTTGACATCAAAGCTTGTAGAGACACAGACCCAAATCTTGAGACCAAAGAATTTCTGCACACTCTCGTCATTGAATACGAGTTGAGAGAGAGTAGTCTTTCCCATGCCGCCATGGCCGACCACAGAGAAAAGGGCGACACTATTTTCAGTGTCCCCATCTGCAGGCTTCATCAACCACTGTAGTAGCTCATCCCTCTCTCTGTCTCGACCAAACACTACGCTGCTGCCCGCAGGCAACAGGGGCTCGGAGACAACAACCCTTAGACGATCCAACCTGATCTCAATCACCAAGAACAATGAAAAACAAACTAGAAGAACAGCCAATCGCAAAAGCCAGATCTAACGAGGTTCGGCCAACCTGCCTACGTCCTCGGGACAATTCACGGAGAGAGTTTTCTTTATGGAAGATGGATTACAATAGCTCTGGATCTCTATCAACACAAGAGAGTCCGCAGCTATACTTTTTCTAAGCACTAAACCCTAGAAAATTACAACCAGGGCTTAAATACATAACTTCCCGAAACAACAGATTTCGCCCAAAACCCGACTGTCGGTCGACCGGCCGGTCGACCGATCCGGTCGACCGAAACAAACAGAAAGTCGGGTTGCTTACAGAGACCCTCTTCGGTCGACCGGTCCGGTCGACCGAAGCAACCTGGGAGCAAACCTGTGCACTTCGTGCACGTCGGTCGACCGGTCCGGTCGACCGACCTCTTTCTTTTCTGCTGCTTCTTCTTTTTCCTGCCTGCTGTTCCGTCGCCTTTCGTCGTAGACTCCTTGGCAGTCTTCAACAGCACCTGGCATGACTTCACTTCCTCTACTGTACTCTCTCCTCCAACAATTCTCCACCTCGGTGAAGATTGTTAAATCTGAGCCGAACACCGACTCGAAAGCGGCTGCACCAATCTGATTGCCTACGTACCCCTTGCCCAAGGGATCAAGCCATCCGTAGTTCATCCACATGAGCTTCAGCAAGCTCAATTCACCTGAAGAATCTGGAGCAAGTCTTTGCAGTGTGCAAACTTTACTCCCGACACCACCTTTGTAAGCATATCGGCCGGATTCTCCGAAGTATGAATCTTCAATAAATTGATGTCATCTTCCTCCAGAATCTCCCGAACAAAGTGATACCTGACATCGATGTGCTTCGTCCTTGCGTGGTAGACTTGGTTCCTTGCCAAATAAATGGCACTCATACTGTCACAGTGTATCTTCAAGATCTCCTGTTCCACTCCCAAGTCATCTAGCAATCCCTGAAGCCAAATCGCCTCCTTCATGGCCTCGGTCAAGGCCATATACTCTGCCTCTGTAGTCGACAATGCGACTGTGGACTGAAGTGTGGAGCGCCAACTCACCGGTGCCTGCGAGAATGTGAATACATACCCTGTCGTCGACCGGCGTTTGTCAAGATCACCTGCATAGTCCGAATCCACGTACCCTATGCATTCTTGCTTCCCAGTGTTGTCCTTCTCAAACACGAGGCCTACATCAACAGTACCCTTGATGTACCTCAGGATCCACTTCACTGCTTCCCAATGACCCTGACCTGGATCATGCATATATCTGCTAACCATGGAAACTGCCTGTGATAGATCCGGCCTTGTACACACCATTGCATACATCAAGCTTCCCACTGCATTGGCATATGGTACATGAGTCATATGCTCACGCTCCTGAACACTCCTTGGAGACATCTTCGCTGACAACTTGAAGTGCGGCGCCATTGGTGTACTTACAGTCTTTGTATCTTTCCCGATATTAAATCTCTGCAGTACCTTCTCCAGATAGCCCTTCTGAGTCAAGCTAATCCTGCCAGCTTCCCTGTCCCTTGTGATCTCCATACCCAATACTTTCCTTGCTTCCCCCAGGTCCTTCATCTCGAACTCAGACGATAAAGTCTTCTTCAGAGAATCAATTGCAGATCTTGACCTAGAAGCAATTAGCATATCATCTACGTAAAGTAGTAGATAGACATACTCACCAGATGATAACTTGTTGTAGTACACACATGGATCATAATGGCTTCTTGTGTACTTCTTCTTCCTGATGAAGCTGTCAAATCGCTTGTACCATTGTCTTGGAGACCGCTTCAAACCGTACAGTGATTTCTTCAGCTTGCATACCAACTCCTCTTTCCCTGCAGTTTTGTAACCTGTGGGCTGGGTCATGTAGATCTCCTCCTCAAGATCGCCGTGGAGAAAGGCGGTCTTCACATCAAGTTGGTCAAGGTCCAACTCGTTCTGTGCCACCAAGGCCAATAGGATCCGAATAGACGAGTGTTTTACAACTGGGGAGAACACCTCGTTGTAGTCGATCCCTTCTCTCTGTGCGTAGCCTTTAGCCACCAGCCTTACCTTGTAGCGCACATTGTCTTCTTGGAGTGATCCCTGCTTCTTAGCAAATACCCACTTACACCCTATGGCTTTCTTCCCCTTGGGCAACTTGGTCAGTTCCCATGTGTTGTTCTTATAAAGAGACTGCATCTCTTCATTCATGGCCCCTTTCCATAACTCCGCTTCTGAACTGATTTCAGCTTCCCTGAAAGTAGATGGAATGGCTTCTTCAACAACTGGAAGTGCATGTGCAATCACCATGTCTGTAGTGAGCCAGCCAGGTCTCCTAGTATTCCTCCTTGGTCTTCCAACTGCAGTGGAATCTGGAACTTGATCACCAGTATCCATAACCTGTTCCTGATCCTCTTCAATAACCTCAGCATCTTCTTCTGCAACTTGATCACCTCCCTGTGTCACCTCAGGAATGATCCTCACAGATACTGAGTCTTCTAGAGATGGTGGATCTGCATCACTCTCCACCTGCTGCAATAGCTCCTTGGTCTTCTTAGTCTCCACCTGCTGAGAGACTGTAGGCTTCATCATCGAGGCCTCATCAAAAGTGACATCTCTGCTGATTATGAATTTGTTGTCCTGTTGGTCCCAGATCTTGAACCCCTTGGTTCCTTTCTTGAAGCCAACAAACACACCTTTCTTCGCTCTCGGATCCAATTTGTCTTCTTTTACGTGATAGTAGGCTGGACATCCAAATATCCTGAGCACATCATAATCTCCTGCAGCTTTACCCGACCAAGCTTCAAGGGGGGTCTTTCCCCCTATTGCAGACGACGGCAACCTATTGACGAGATGGCATGCATACCCCAAAGCTTCAGCCCAGAACTTCTTTGGTAATCCTGCATTTGACAATATGCACCGAACCTTCTCTAGCAAAGTTCGGTTCATTCTTTCAGCCACCCCATTCTGTTGCGGAGTTTCCCTTACTGTGAAGTGCCTCTCTATGCCCTCATCATGACATAGCTTCTGGAAAGGGTCTGACTTGTACTCTCCTCCGTTGTCAGAACGAAGGACCTTAACTTTTCTTCCTGTACTCCTTTCCTGATTAACCTTCCACTTCACAAACAATTCTAGGACTTCATTCTTGTGTCGCATGGTGTACACCCAGCACCGCCTAGAATAATCATCGATAAACGACACAAAGTAATGGGTTCCCCCTATTGATGCAGTCTTTGTGGGTCCCCATACGTCCGTGTGAACATAATCAAGAATGCCTTCGGTGCAGTGTGAAGCTGTATCAAACTTCACCTTTGTCTTCTTGCCTATGATGCAATGTTCACACAGATCCAGTTTGCAGGTCTCTGCACCCTTCAGCAGCCCTTTCCTCACAAGAGCTTGCATAGATTTCTCCCCTGCATGTCCCAGCCTCATGTGCCATAGCCGGGTTAGATCTTCCTTCTGACTGGTCGAAGTTGCCACCTGGCCTGTCACTGTACTACCCTTCAAGTAATACAAATTGTTCCTGCGGTTGGCCTTCAACACCACCATTGAGCCCTTCGTCATTTTAAGAACACCTTCTTTAATAGACACTCCAAGCCCTAATGATTCCAAAACACCCACTGAGATCAAGTTCCTCTTCAGCTGAGGGACATATCTCACTTCCTTCAGCTCCCTTACCATCCCGTCGAACATCCTGATAGGAATTGTGCCTACACCCTCCATGATGCATGGATGATCATCGCCCATGACGACCGAACATCCCTCCAGCTTCTCAAGACTAGTAAACCAATCTCGATTAGGGCATACATGATATGTAGCACCTGTGTCCAGGATCCACTCGTTTTCCCCCGAGTAACCTACAACAGGAGTAGTAACTGAAAACGAGAATACCGAAGAATCTGAATCTGAATCCTCTGCCTGTGATTTACTGCTAGCAGCCTTTGTCACTCTTGCCAGATTTGCCTCAGATTTTGATTCCTTCTTCTTCCCCTTGTACTTTGGACAGTCAACTTTCCAGTGCCCAAACTCTTTGCAATACATGCACTGGTCTTTCTTAAGATCCCTTAAGCCCGGTCTTGACTTCGATCTTCCTCTCACCTCCTTGCCTTTCCTTGATGAGCTCCTGCCTCTTACCTCCAAAGCCTTTGCTGATGAACTAGATCTCCCAGAATGTTTCTCATTCTTCCTTTTCTCATAACTCATCAGTGCTGACGATATCTCATCATAGTCTAAGGTTTGCCTTCCATTTATGAATGTCATTGTAAATATTTCATACTCCTCCGGTGGAAGAGAGTTCAGGAGAATGACTGACTTGTCTTCCTCACTTATAATGGCATCCACATTTAGCAAATCCGTAAGAAGCTTTGTAAACCTGTTGAGGTGCTCATTTACTGTGCTTCCCCTCTCCATCCTGAACAAATACAGCTTGCTCTTAAGCTGCAGCCTTGACTCCACGCTCTTTGTCAGGTACTTCTTCTCGAGGGTATTCCACATATCCTTTGCTGACTTCTCATGTTGAACAGAATATTTGATATCTTGTGACAAACATGAGCGAATCAGGCCACATGCCGACCTGTTCATTTTTGCCCACTCATCATCAGTGGTAGTATCCTTCTTCTTCTCCAAAAGGAGCGTGTCCTCGAGGTTCTGTGCATTCAATGCATCCATAACCTCACACCTCCACATCCCGAAATTGTTAGTTCCATTGAACTTAACAACTTCAATCCTGGAGTTGTTCATTGTTTTAACAGACTTAGATTCCTCTGCCATTGAGATCCTTTCCTTGACCCTCTAACTATGCGGAAGATCAAATACTTGCAAAATAGATCTATTTCTAAGATAAAAAAGTGATTTTTACCTCTACCTTGAAACCCTAGCTTGAGTTTCTCACCAGATCTATTCCACCCCTGATTCAACGAGCCCTCCCTGCGTCCACCTGAGATCGACACACGATCTCCTTGAACACCAATGCCTCTGACCTGAGATCGACACACGATCTCCACCTGATCAGATCTGGAGCCCTTCGAATCTTCAGAATATCCCAAGCGTAACCTGAACGCTCTGATACCACTTGTTGTGCTCGGAGACAACAACCCTTAGACGATCCAACCTGATCTCAATCACCAAGAACAATGAAAAACAAACTAGAAGAACAGCCAATCGCAAAAGCCAGATCTAACGAGGTTCGGCCAACCTGCCTACGTCCTCGGGGCAATTCACGGAGAGAGTTTTCTTTATGGAAGATGGATTACAATAGCTCTGGATCTCTATCAACACAAGAGAGTCCGCAGCTATACTTTTTCTAAGCACTAAACCCTAGAAAATTACAACCAGGGCTTAAATACATAACTTCCCGAAACAACAGATTTCGCCCAAAACCCGACTGTCGGTCGACCGGCCGGTCGACCGACTCCTTCTAACGGTCGACCGATCCGGTCGACCGAAACAAACAGAAAGTCGGGTTGCTTACAGAGACCCTCTTCGGTCGACCGGTCCGGTCGACCGAAGCAACCTGGGAGCAAACCTGTGCACTTCGTGCACGTCGGTCGACCGGTCCGGTCGACCGACCTCTGTCTTTTCTGCTGCTTCTTCTTTTTCCTGCCTGCTGTTCCGTCGCCTTTCGTCGTAGACTCCTTGGCAGTCTTCAACAGCACCTGGCATGACTTCACTTCCTCTACTGTACTCTCTCCTCCAACAGCCCGGTCTCACGAAGGTCAATGATCTGAGCTTGGTGATGCTGATGTTGCTGTTGAACAGTGGAGACGATTGAGAGGAAGTCGCCAACATGAAGAGCGATCCCATCAATCTTCTCCACCACCGCCCTTAGCTTCTTGAGGGTGGGATCAGACTTGCACACACGCTTGCAAAATTTCATAGCTTTGTTTTTAGAACGAGAGAGCGAATTTGAAGCACGCACCTTGAGATTGTGACGTTTTCTGTCCTCCTTGGCGTTGGCCTCCTCCACTTGATTCTGCAGGCGGAGGTAGTCGAGCTCGTCCAGGACGTCGTCGGCCTCGTAGGCCGCCTCCTTGAGCTGCCAAAGCCACGCCCTCAGCTTTGGATCTTCGATTTGGTGGGGCCCGATCTCTGCCGCGTTGACGACGGCCTGGATGCGGGGGAGGGCGTCCCTCAGCCTCTGGAGCTCGGCCTTCATCCCCGTGTGCCACCCGTACTGGTCTTCGAGGTAGTCAAAGCCCACGTCCACCAATTTCCCAATGATTTTTGTCAGAAATGCGGCTCCGATGACCACCATGGTTTTGATTGTGGACACAAACAGCAGAGCAAGACGAGCGAGACAGTATGAATGCTCTCGTTCTCTCTTTGACAAGCAAGGATTAAGGCACTGTTTATTTAACTGTTCCTCGTAATTATTGTTATATAACCCACCCCCACTTCAATAATTTCACGCCCTAACAGAATCAAGGAGTGCCTAATTAATTAAGCCCTGGTTAGCAGATTAAACAAATTATTGGTGGGGACATTATCAGGCGGCCGAGTCACTGGCACTTGGCAAGTGAAAACGAAAGAAAAGAAAAAATAATGGTCAATTACCTAATCTTTCCTTTTAGTAAGGATTAAGGGTTTACTAATCATACCCCCAATTATTATCATGATACCTAACAGAGGAGTGCCTAATTGAGCCTTGGTTACCAGTTAGTTGGATCAATTGGGGGACATTATCAAGCGGCTTAGTCATTGATGACCATGATCAAGCCTGTCAATGGGCAAGTGAAAACGAAATAAAGGAAAAAATAATGGTCAATTACATAATCTTTCTTTTTTTTGGAGAATGTTAATTTTATTTATCAAAACTGTATATACAGAGAGCAAGCCAAATCGGGCGTACAAATCCTACAGAGTATTTGCCTCCCCTAAGCTGCCAGTTCCTGGCACAGTACCCCTTTACAATGTATCTCCACAACCCCACAAAATAACAGCTAAACTGTTGGCAGTTAGGAAGTGATAGTCGACTAATCCAGCAAGCTAGTCGACTAGATCACAATCCAGAAAAGTGTCAACTCTCTGTAAAGTCCTATTAGTCGACTTGCAATTAGATCAGTCGACTAAGATTATGTTTAGTCGACTAACCCCAAAAGTCAAGTCGACTGAAAAGTTGATCTGGAAGTAGCGTCCTTCTCTGTTTCTGCGATAGTCGACTAGGTCAGAAAGATTAGTCGACTAGACCTGCTCCAAGTCGACTAATCCCAAGAGTCAAGTCGACTGAAAAGTTGATCTGGAAGTAGCAGTACTCTCTGTTACCACTTTAGTCGACTAGGCCAAAAAGTTTAGTCGACTAGACATGCCCCAAGTCGACTAGGAATTCCTACTAGTCGACTAAAAACTGCTAAAAGCCTTGCTGTTCCGGCAATCCAGAAACCAACCAGACATGCTGTTATTTCCAGAACTGTGCACCAAGATCTGGCAGCACAGTTCTGAGAGAACAGCACACTATCAGTGCATGTGTATCAGTAAACCCCAAACCCCTTAAAACACAGAGGCATTTGGATCCAAAGTGAATAAAGTCCTATAGATGTGCAACTTGATCTTAAAGACGGTAGATACCACCTCCTGAGTCTGACCTTCAAAAATTCTCCTATTGCGGGCATTCCAAATATGATAAACAGTACAAGCAAGGGCCATCTTTTTAGCTTTTGCTTTGCCACTTGAACTTCTCGCCTCCTTCTTAATCCACTTAAGAGCACTAGAGATAGTCGACATCACCCGAGAGATACCCAGCCAGCCTCTAATGCACCTCCAAACCATAGAAGAGAAGGAACATTGAAAGAACAGATGCGCTGCTGATTCCTTATTACCGACACAGAGAGCGCACGATTCCTCCACATGAAGAAAGGACAATCTATCTTTAGTAGGTAGCCTCTTCCTCGCTGCAAGCCAAAGAGTGAAAGCATGCTTAGGTGTGACATACGAATTCCAAACTGAGCTTGGCCAAGGTAGCCTGGAACCCTTATATCGAAAATACTCATACCCGAGCGATATGCACATCCGCTCACCTTCCACCCAAGAGGATAACCTCCTCTTTGCCGCCTCCACGGACCCTTCTACAAGGCATATTTTATCACGAATCGCAACTAGCCTCTTGAGCAAAGGCGAGTCGTCCCTTATACACTTCCATTCCCAAGCAGAGACATTCCCCTTAAGGTAAATATGATGCACCCAACGCACCCATAAAGTATCCTTTTTCTTGTGAATGTTCCAAAAGCATTTAGCTAGCAGCGAATCATTCCAAGATTTTAGATCTCTGAACCCCAATCCACCTTCCGATTTTGGTAAGCACAGGGATTTCCAAGAAACCGGATGATGGCGCTTGTGCCACAAGAAATTCCTGCACAACCGAGTTACCCGCTCAATGATAGCACTCGGAACAGGAAAGATAGATAGCCAGAAGCAATCCACTCCTTGTAGTACTGATCTGATAAGTTCAGCTCTACCCGCAAAAGAAAGGTAGGAAGCCATCCAAGAGTTGATATACATAGTGACTTTATCAATAAAAGGAGCAAAATGGGCCAACTGAAGCCTCTGAGCCGCCAACGGGACACCAAGATAACGGAAAGGCATAGCACCAACAGGGATACCAGTCAACTGCCTCAATTGAGCAAGTTCCTCTCCATATACACCCGCCGTAAAGAGGCTTGACTTGATCAAGTTGGCGCACAAGCCCGATTTCAATCCAAACTCCCTGAGGCTATCCATAATGATACGGACAGAAGTGAAGTCCCCTCTAGCCAGGAGCATGAGATCATCAGCAAATGCCAGGTGTGACAACCTAAGCTGTCCACACCTAGGGTGGAAATTGAACTCCAAACTGTTTGTACTCACCTTTAGTCTCCTCGACAGATATTCTATGCAGAGAAGAAAAAGAAATGGAGACAAAGGATCACCCTGGCGCAATCCCTTCTTCCCATTGAACAGCCCCCAGATCCCACCATTCAGGCCAATAGAATAAGATGGAGAGGTTACACATTGCATAATCCATCTAATAAATCTGTCCGGGAACTTAAGACCATTCATCACCTCAGCAATGAACTCCCAAGAGACCGAGTCATAAGCTTTTCGAAGATCCACTTTAATCAGGCACCTCGGGGATACCCTCTTCCTGTTATACTTTCGCAATAGTTCTTGGACCAAATGAATATTTTCAATCATACTCCGGCCCTCCACAAAAGCAGATTGCGAAGGATCAATAATCCCACCGAGCACAGGTCGCAGCCTCACAGCCAGAATTTTGGAAATCACCTTGTAGAGCACATTGCAACAGGCTATAGGCCGAAAATCACTCACAGCATTAGCATGAGAAGATTTAGGCACCAAAGCAATCAATGTGTGATTCATTTGTTTCAGAAGAGATCCCGAAAAGAAGAACTCCTTGACGGCATCACACAATTGAATACCAATAATATCCTACGCCCTCTTGAAGAAGAGTGCACTATATCCATCCGGACCCGGCGCCTTGTCATTCCCAATACTGAACAGCGCCTCCTTAATTACATAATCTTTCTTTTTAGTAAGGATTAAGGCTTTACTAATTATATCATCACCCCTAATTATTATTATTATGATATCCTAATAAAGGAGTGCGTAATTGAGCCCTGGTTAACAGTTAATTGGATCAACTTGGGGGGCGTTATCAAGCAATCTGTCAAGCATACTCCTTAGTTTTTGTAGGAAAAATATGAAAATTCTCAATAAATAAATGGGGATTTTTGGTGGAACCACCTATAGTAAAACTTAATTAGAAAAATCCTCAATTACAATTTTTTCCGTCTGGGTCTCATTTTGTTTGCGGGCACTACATTGCAATCACGTGTTTGATTGGTAGTTTAATCATAAAAATGCAAAATACTAAAATACTCTCATTTTAACTTTTAACCGTGTCCACAATCGGAACTGAAAAAAATGAGACCCTGCGACTACGACTTTATGAGAACTACCACTGTGACTTCAAACCCCGCAACTGCGACTACGACTTTGTGAGAACTGCGACTGTGACTTCAACTGTGATTGCAACTTCGGATTGCGACTTTGTAAGAACTTTGTCCTCATGACCATGATAGCAGTTCTCATGATCGTGATTGCAGTTCTTATGGTCACAATCTTCACCATAATCGCAGTCCTTATTAGGAGGACTGTGACTATCTCTTCTCTCACAGTGCAACTCCCTCTAAAACCGTAGTGCAATCTGGATCACAGTGCATACACAATATGAAAAATTAGCTTCTTTATAAGGATTGCGACCGTGGTCGCACTCATACTTAAAATTATAAAAGTTTTCATTAACTATAAAAACTACGACTGTGATCGCTGTACTTTAGTTTATTATTTAAAGGTCCGCGACCTTAATCGCAGTGAGTACACAAATGTGAAACTTAACGCTCTCTATCAAAAAGGTCGACTTGGATCGCAATTATGAGTGACCTCACATGGTTCTTATTGTTTATAAAGACTGTGATCATGATCACAGCATTTTAAAAAAGAATCTGCTAAATATATTTATGACTGTAGCCTTGGCCGCATTATTGACTTAAAATTAAAACTAATTAAGATAACAATATAATTCATTATAAAAAAACTAAATTCCATCAATAAAAAAAATTTCCTGATACAATAACATGCAATGGGAACTAATCCATATTTATACTGCATGGAGATTTATTGTGATTTTCATACAAATTGTACTGACTACACTTCATGGATTCAAGTCATACAACAAGTTGAAGCCAAAGAAGTATGGTCCATTCAAGATCTTGAAGAAGATCAATGATAATGTCTATGTTGTGGATCTTCGAGCAATATGACAATGTCAAAGACATTCAATGTGACAGATCCCTACGATTGTTACCCAATCGAGCAGCTATATCCATATAATAACTCGAGGACGATTTTTTATGAAGAGGGAGAGACTCATGTAGGAGATCAAGGTAACATCAGCAGGGTCATAGCAGCAGGAGAAGTAGACTTTGGTCAACCACCAGGTGGACTGACAACCCCAGTCAATTCAATGATCTGCCGCCCGATCAATCGCGAATTAAAAGTAGATTTCCCGAGAGTGGAGACTTTACAGTCGGTCGACCGACATTCAACAGAAACTAGAGACTCCTCAGTCGGTCGACCGCCCAGTCGACCGACTAAAACCTAAAAGCAAGGATTTCTCAGTCGGTCGACCGCCCGGCCGACCGACATGCGCGTATCAGTTATATCCGATCTTATTTAGGATTTTATTTAGTTTTAATTTGTTTCTTTATTTTTAAACTTTCTTTCTTTATTTTGTGAATTTAGTCTGATAGATAGAATATAACTTTTTATGAGCCTATAAAAGGCCCTTAAATCTCTTGTATTTGTAATCAATTTTTAATCAATATATTTTGAGTTTTTCTCATATTTGCTCGTGGATTCGAGTTGTTCCCTTTGGCTCATGGATTCGGGTCGCTTGCTCGTGGAGTCAAGTGATTATCTCCTACCTGAATGCTTCTTCAGGGTTCGTCAGCGCTAGTACGGTATCCAACCCGCGATGCTCGTCTTCTTCGTTTCCCGTCTGCATCAAACCATAACAATTAGCTCAAGGAAGTTTTACGAAATTAAGCCGAAAAAAGAATTTAAGAGCTGATGAATGTCCTATGTATAAAGTAGGGAGGCCAACAAACGTCCTGAAATGAATTTTAGCTATGATTGCCTTGTGCTCCTCTCAAATCAACCTTCTACAGTAACTATAAGTAATGCCTGACTTGTAGACTTGTTTATACATATTTTTCAGAAAACTATTTCCTCCATATATAAATATGCTATATAAGGAATGAGGTTTTCAGAACTTGAGTTCATGTTCTCTCCCTCAAATAAAAACATTGATATGTAAATATGGGTTGAAATAACTCAAATCCAGATAAATATCCCTCTATCGTTGGGTCCATAAAATGCACATATATACCTTTCAACCAACGGCTATCTGAATCCACATTAAATCCATTCTTCAATTTACATTTTGACACCCATGAGTTTCTTTTTTGCTCATGCTTTCTTTCTTTCATTCATTTTTTTCAAATTTATTTCCGTCGAGAGTGGGTGTGTATGGATTGTATATGGGTTGCAGATATGTGCATCCCTTTGTGTGTGTTTGTGCATTTGCATCACTGCCTGTGTGCATACGCGCATTTGTGCACGCGCACGCTCTATGCGCGTTTGAAGCCTCAAACATGAACTTGAATCTAGACATTGTTCACATCACAAGTGTCCTTGATATGTTATGAACCGAAAAAAAGGAAAAGGAAAATAAAATTCAAAACTATAGACAAATCTGGAACTGAAATTTGAACTCCTGAACATATAGGTAGGGTCTGTACTGTGACTGGAGGAATACATGCTGCATTTGAGAGCATACAAATTTGATCTTTTGAAAGCAATACCACAAGAAACACATCCAAGGATGTGTGAGAAGCTTACCAAGTAAAAGATGTGCTAATATTATCTAATTGAAACATGGTTAACAAATGCACAGCTCAGGAAGCAATATATCGATAATCACATGTTTATGTAAATCTAAGCAGAACCATGCCAAATGGTTTTGAAAGCAATACCACTCTGATGACCTAGGGAAGGCCAAGTTCTCTTCACTGGAGGGTGCCAGGATACTGTATCAAACAAAAATAGATTACTAATAATTAACTATTTCAAATTTTTATCAACAAAAAACTATATTATAATCTTCCAAATTATCACACAATATTTCTGAATTTTTTTTTTTTATGGCATGTCAACTGTTTTCCCCCGAGTTGAGAAATTGGCTTCAAACAATCACATTTTATACTATATATTTATTCCATGTTTCCTATATTTCTCAACAATCTCTTTATTGCAGAATGTGAGACGATAGAATATCAATTATTTCATATGCAGGTCTGTATGAACAAAAAACTTGGAGGAGTACACACATACATCTAAAGGCCCTAATGGAAGTGTTGTTCAGTATCCGATGAATTCTATGCTTGAGGAGCTCAGAATTATTCGGTATGAAGAGAGATTTGAGAGAAGTTGTACAAGGAGAGCTTGATTGGCCTTTTTTCAATTAGAAAAAAAAAAAAAAAGAACAAATGAAATTGAATTTTAGTTTTTAATTCCACCAAATTCCGATTCTACTCTTTTGTTCCTCTTGCGAAAAGTTTTGGTGAACTATATTTATAGCGTCGCAAACTACGATATAAACCTCATTCCAGTATTGAAACTTCGTAACCAAACAGGCGATTAATCGTCTTAGTTGTTAGATTTGCATTGCATTAATGTTTTTTTAATTTCGATCGAATTTGCATTGGGTTTTCGCAGAGGCCGTCCCAGTTTGCACTGCAAAAGGGACCATATTAGCTGAATCCCTAAAAGCAATTCTTCAGATTGAAGTAGCAGAGACTGTAGAATCCTGACCTAATTAGGTCTAATTTGTGAGTGAAGCAAGCGCGTGGGATGCAAGCAAGTTCATGTGCATTTGGCCACCTTTGATGGTGAACTCTCACGAAAATGCATGTGAGATGCAAGGAAAACAAAGTCAACGTACTGCATGCACATGTGAGATACAATGGGAAACAATGACTTAAACCAAACAAAAAGTACAGAGAAACAATGAGCTGACTTCAAGAGATCCCTAGTTTCTTGCTCTGCATATTGAGTAAAAATAGGCGTGGTTGTCACCTTAGATGAATGGCAATGTGTGGTGACACTTGAGATAGCTTGAGTTCCAATTACACAATGGAGCTTTTTGCCCCTTCAAGGCTCTACTTTCACGTAACGTGATGCTTTATGCATGAGCTATCAATGCATTAATTCGTCTATGGTCCAAAATATCTGTGATCCCGAAAGAAAAACACTTCACTTATTCACTAAAAACTACTGGGGCGTTTACTCAAGGAACAATGAATGACATTCATTAAATCTAAGGATTACTTTTCTATCATTTTGAGTAGCCATGCATGCAAGTAGATCAGATAAAAAAGATTTGCTCATAACGCAAACCTATTTGTGATTTCGTTCTCAGGCTCACCTAACTTGGGGTCGACAGATTCCTCTAAAGGACTCGGGCACCATCCCAAAAGACTAGTCTGTTAGGTGGAGTTGCCCAAATCCTTATAAACTCAAGACCATCTCCACGTCTAGCCGATGTGGGACTATTTGTTCGACCCAAATCCCAACATCCTCTATCTTGATGTTTTCTAAGCTTCAAACCTTGTTACTTTTGCTCATATGAACTCATTGATTGATGGTGATTGTAAATTTAAACGTAGAAACCATCCTAGCTTGTATATATATTTGGTATTTTGAACGGAGGTTAATAATCAGTTCTTTACCTTTCTATATATATTCTACTGTTTTTGATGAACTTCTGCAAAAAAATAAATAAATAAATAAAGCAAATCAGTATATGGTACTAGAAAGAACAAGAATATGAGAAACCTTTGGATCATATAAATTCTCAATTTTCTTTGCTTTCTTCAATAATGCACTCGAAAAAACCAAATTAATATTGTTTATAATTACTCAAAAGGGGGAAAAAAGCGAAGCTCAACAGGAGAACAATACGTACAAATTCGATTATTACACTTATATAGTACTCCCTTAGTACATATTTTTATAGACCGTATGCATACGCATGACAAGTATGCCACAAATCGCCATTGACATATGGATGCCCTATAGATGCCTTTATTGCTATATCCCAAATAAATGTTGTAGTATTTTCCATGTATTTAAGATGTATAGTTTTCGCCTACGATTCTCTACGCATAGTTGCACATTCCATAGTAACATTTCGTCCCCTTCGCGCAGACGTTGTCGCAGGCCCCGCAGTTCTTCGGGCTGTAATTCAGGTCGACGCACTTGCCATCGCAGCAAGAATCAGTGAATTTGCACATCTTGCCACAATGGCCACAGTTCAGGGGATCAGTCTGCAAGTCCACACACGAGTCACCGCAGCACTCTGACCCCGGGTTGCCCTGCGCATAACAAGTGGTCGGATCAATGGTGCACTTCTTGTCCTTTGGCCCGTTCCCGTGCCCTTGCCCGTTCCCATTCCCGTTACCAGGGCCATTTCCCCGTCCATTTCCTGCGAGGAAGCGGCTTCTTCTCAAAGGTGGGCCGCTGGCCACCGGCAAGGAGCTCGTGATCACCATGGTTGAAGCGAAGGCGATCGCCATGAGGATGATGGTTGCTTGCCTCATGGCTAGGGGAGCTAAATTTGTAGGTTGAGTCAGTACCTCTCTTGTGAAATACCAAGGAATTTCTTTTGTTGTGGGAGAGTTAAGGATTTTGATATGAGCCATATGGGGCTTTTTATATGGGAGATACGAGAGAAGATGAGTAGAGTTGAGGATTCTTGCATGAGAGAAAATGGTTGACTCGTGGACAAAAGCAACTACATGCACATAAAGTAAGGGAAAGGGGTAATTGGGAGCTTGATTTTATTTGAAGGATGCATAATTTTTGGACGCGGACTAGATCTAATTTGAATATTCGGGTGTAGCTCTGACTTCAAATCAAAAAAGAATTGGCTGTAAATTAATTGTTTTAACTTTGGTTAACTTAATTAAGAGGGTAAATTAAGAACTAATTCTTCAATGAGAAACTTGAGTTGATCGGAACAGTGAGGAACTTGAGCAATCTTCCTTTATCTTGAATCCATGTACGGCCGCCTACTTACCCCTCTCTTGAAGTCTTGAAAGGATTTTCTGTAATCTTTTCCCTTTCTTTACTTTTAATTATTCTTTATTACTCTTTTTCTAGATATTGCTATTTTACTTTATAATATTTTTTTCTTTTGCAAGTATAGTCATATTGTCAAGGTTTTCCACTGTGCACAATGATTGATATCAGAGCGCTAGTTGTGTGTTACAACAATTGGAATCAGAGTTAAAGGTTAGTGAAGGGCGATATATTGAAGATAGAAAATTCTACGATAAAGTTCGAGGTCGAGAAGTTAAATGGTAAAGAAAACTTTGATTTATGACAAAAAAGAGTGAAGGCGTTGCTAGTACAACAGAGTCTTCACAAAACCTTACAAGGAAAGTCAGCAAAACCTACAGATACGTCAGATAAAAATTGAGAGGAGATGAATTACTCAGCCTAACATACCTTTTTTTAATAGTGAAACGATATGCACGATCCAATTATGTCTCGCAGATGAGATGATGTGCAACTGATGGATAAAGAAACGGGTACAAGATTATGGTCAAGATTAGAGACATTATATATGATGAAAAACTTTTTCAACAAGTTGTATCTCAAGAAACGACTATATGAGCTACATAAGGAAGGGACAACAGTGTTGAAGCATCTAAACTTTTTCAATAAGGTCATAAGTGAGCTTCTAACTATTAATGTCAAGATCGACGAGGAGGACAAGGTGTTGATACCTCTCAGTTCACTTCCACAGTCATATAATCACATCGTCATCACCATGCTCTACAGGGAAACTCTCATCTTGGAGGATGTCACGTCAACTCTCTTATCTAATGAGATCAGAAAAAAGCTAAATCAAGAGGAGCAAGAAGGATCAGGTTTGATGATCACAGAAGGAAAGGAAGAGAAAGAAAGAAAAGTCCCAGCTCATTGAAAGCGTGTCACTTTTGACCCAGGGAAGGTCATTGTAAAAATGACTGCAAGTATCGGTAAGAGTGGTTGAAGAAGAAGGGGCAAGTTGTAGAGGCAGACATAGCAAGCGGCATTGACACCAAAGTACTAATGGCTTCTTATGTTGAAGACAACACTTCTCAAGATAAAGACGGGATATTTGATTTGGGTAGTACGATTTAAGTATGTTCCCAAAAGGAGCTGTTCAATACTCCTAAGTTGCAAAGGAGGAAAGGACTGTCATAATGGTGGATGGCTTGGCTTACGAGGTCATTGGAACCAGGATAGTCAAGGTAACAGAAAAAGATAGAATAATGCATGCTCTGCGGCAGTTCGGTATGTCTCGGAGGCACGATACAATCTAATATCCATAGAGGTGCTCATCAAAAAAAAAATTTATATCCAAATGCAACAACGCGTCGTCACGGCTAGCCAAGGAGATATGATAATCTTGAAAGGAGAGAAGTGTGAATAGTTACACAAGCTGAAGGAAGGAAACTCAATTCAAGATGGAGTTTCAGGAATAAGCTTAGAAGGAAGCTCATTGCGAGGTGGAGCTTTAAGGAAGACTGTGACAGGACATGAACAGGGTTAAAGTGTTGCGAAAAGGAGAAAGGGTGCATTCGGGCGAGGCCATAGATAGCCCAAGCCATGACGATAAATTAGCCAAAGGCTCGGGAAAAAAGAAAAGAGTTAAAGGCTTCACAGTACGATTACAACCAAGGAAAGAATCAAGGTAGTAATCCAAAATCTCAAGATGTTTTGCTAAAGGCTTGAAAAGCAAGTCAAGGTGAAAAATGTCACGATTTTGTTTTGTTTTCAAAAGAAGATAATGGTCCAAGAAGATCTAACCCGATTGGAGAAGACAATGACTTGAAGTAAAAGAAAAATATCAAAGTGGAGCAGTCTAGTCGACTTATAAGAAGTATAAGTCGACTAATGCACAGACAGTCGACTATACAATCGATTGGGTAGATAAAAAGAAGGACTAATTACGTAGCAGTCGACTAATAAGAAGTATAAGTTGATAATGGAAGGATCAGTCGACTAATCTGCATGAAAAGTCGACTAATCAGCTGGTCTAAAGCGTAAGCAGTTTACTTTTCAGGTGCGTGTGAGTTTTCTTTTCTGGAGGAGTATGAATATGATTCAGATTCTATTCAATGAATGTTTGTTTGTTTCTAAAGACTGAAGGGTCTAGAATTCTTCTAGATCAAGAAAATCAAATCCTAAAAAGATTGATCAAGACTCTACAAGCATCCGACAACCAAGATCATCACATAGTCCAAATAGAAATTGTATTGTAAAGTCTTTTAAATAAAGGTTATAAATTAAGCATTGTAATTCATCAATCATCTTGAAAGAAGAAGATCAAGTGAAGCCAAAAAAGAGAGAAGTAAAATGAAGGTGCATAGAGAGAAGGTATACTCTTTAATCTAGGTCTAGCTTCAAGGAGAAGGTGAATACTCTTGTAGGATCAAAAAGAAGGTTGATCTTTTTGTATCAAGTTTATTAATAAATCTCTTTTAAGTTCTCTCCCCGTGGACGTAGGTCAAGTTTAAGCCGAACCACATTAAATACTCGTGTTATTGTTCTTTATTACTCTTTTGTTCAGGTATTACTAATTTGCTTTACAATATTTTTTTTGCAAGTACTGATCATATTGTCAAGGTTTTTCACTGTGCACAATAATCGGTATCTAAGCGTCAGTTGTGTATCTCAACAGTGTTCTGATGCACTGGAGCAAAGCACATGACATGTCCTTACCAATTCCTCTTCCTCAAATTATTCCAAGAGTATATCACATTTTTAACAGTGAGCCAAAGAAATTCTTGGACTTTGAGTGGGGCTTTGACCCCAAATGTTTTAGTCATCTGATTGTCCAAAGTACTATACTAAGATACGATTTTGATCAAAATATTTTTTTCCTTTCTTTATAGAAGATAGCTAGCCATGGAATTATATTTGGTAGCCTAGGATCATGACGTCTTTCATTTGTGGGGAAATTCCATTGAAAACAACTTTCTTTTTTGGCTTATTTTCTTAATACCCTATTCAACTTATACAGTTTTCTCATAATACCCCTCTAAACTTCCTAAATTCCACTATATCCCTTGAACTATCCTTAAAATTCCACATAACCCCTTCCATTAAGCCACTATTATAATGTTTGTCACGTGGCTTGCATGTAATATTTTTATGACCAAAATACTCTTAACTGAACACGGGTATAACTCGTGATTTTATGTTTTTAAGTTAAAAATCCCAAATTCTTCTTTTTCTGTTCTTCTTCTTCATCTAGGATTAGGATCAACCCTATTCTCCTTTCTTCTTTCTCCTCTAATGCTCTCGTCTTTTGTTGGTATGTCTTACTCAAGCATGAGCACTTGTAGATGAAAAACACCTAGATGGGGGGTGAATAGGTGTAAGTGCTAATCTAGTGAACTAAATGCGCTAAATGCGGAAGCTTAAAACTATTCCTGCAACACACTTAATACAATCAACAAGTGTAGCCGAATTCCCCGTGAAGGGCTCTGGACTAACTCCTCTTGATTCCCCTTGAATGGGTTGAGGTGCTATGTGAAGCTCTTGTTGATTAAGTACAAGTGAGGCACACACAAACAACCAAGCATATAAGATGATATATCAATATGAATATATGCAAGGCACAAATGCAAGCAATATATGATATGAATGAAGTATGATGCTTTGCACAAATAAATGAGAGAGAGAGAGAGTTAGAGAGACAAGTGGATCAAACGCTAACAACAAGATATGTTTCGAGGTTCGAGCACCCAGCTCTACATCCCCGCCTACACCACCGTGTAGGATTTCCAATCCACTATAGGAGTACCGAACTCCTCTCTCAATGCCACCGAGGCAATACAACCACAATCCACCTCTATCGAAGAGGGATAAGGCCCGTAGCCAATACAAACACAATCACCTCTACCAAAGAGGGATCCAAACCAATACCACTCCAATCAACCTCTACCAAAGAAGGATACACAAAAGCAAGGAGGGTTTACAATCTAGAGGCTCAACAACCTCAAACAATCTCTTTTCTCTATTTTTCACAAAACAAAGATCCTAAATAGATTAGGATAGAAGATATAGCTCAAGTGTGGAAACTAGGTGTTTGGAAAACAAACACTTGGGAAAATTCTTGCAAAAGATATAGAATGAAAACCAAGACAAATCTCCCAAAATACTCTTTTCTTTGATTTTTCCAAAAACCTAAAACAAATAAGATGAATTCTTTTTGACCCAAAAACACTTTTGAAATCTTTTAAAAACACTTCAGAAAACTGAGAATTTTTGCTCTTTAAAATCTTGGCTAAAACCTCAAACAAATGGGGTATTTATAGCCCAAACAGAAAACTAGCCGTTAGGCTGATGTGGCAGCCTGACAGGCTAACGGTCGACCGGCCCGGTCGACCGCCAACGGTCAGAAATGTGACCGTTGGGCAACCACGGTCGACCGGCCCGGTCGACCCAAACAAACAGAGAGCTCTGCTCTCAGACCCGGTCGACCCGGACGGTCGACCGTCCAAAGTCTGCCAAACGTGCACAGATCTGTGCACGTCGGTCGACCGGCCCGGTCGACCGACTTCACCCAAGTCGACTAGGTCAGTTTGACTAGTCGACTGGTTGAAGCCTGGAACAGAAATCTGGGTCAGAAAACCAGTTTAAAAATATTTTGAAAAATCTTTTAAGTCTTCTAAAAATCCACAAAACTTGTTTTTAACATTTTATATTAAAACACAAACAAGTGATAAAAATTTCAAGACATATATCAATCAAATCAATTCATTTTTGAGTCTTGCAAATTTTATCAAAACCAACACTTGTATTTTTATCAAACTTGATTTTTCAATACATGAATAGGGAAGTCAAAATAAGTTTGTATAAGTCATTTAAGCATGTATGTATAACTAGAATACATCTACTATACATATAAACCATGTAAACTTGTTTTGATCAAACTATTCATGAAAACCTAATCCAAAACATGAAACTTGTGTGTGTATGTGCACTTGAGCATATCAACTATACTAAGCTTTACAAATGGATCTAAAACACAATATCTAAACTAGGATACCTAAGTCTTCTTGATGATCTTCATCTTCAAGTTGACTTGCTCCAAAACTCCATCCATGTGCTAGGCAATGTGTGATCTTGAAGCTTTGGCCCTGGAATCACCATGAAAAGCTTCTAAACTCCTTGTTGAAGCTAATCATCAACTAATATCTTGGTTAATGAATCTGAAACTTAAACAACACAAGATTATTAGTAAACATAACTACATGAGTTAATCATCATCAAAATTAGGGTGGAAGGCCTTTGGGCCAATAATCTCCCCCTTTTTGATGATGACAAAACTCATGGAGTTATATATCATGGATTAAAGTTAAGCTTCAAAGAAACTCCCCCTTAACTCATGCATAAACAAATAAACAAAAGATATGCAATGAATGTACATAAACATATATGCATCAACATGCATAAAACACATAAACATGTTCTAGAAGCTCTAGATACCAATTAAATTAATAAAACATTAACAAAAACACTAGATGCTCTAGATACCAATAAAACTTAATATATGCAAAAACATAAGTATGCATATATAAACATGTACCAATCATGCATAGAAAGATTTTGGTTTATATATGCATGTTAAACTCTCAAATAATTCTCCCCCTTTTTGTCAATCATCAACAAAGGGGTAAACAATCAAAACAATAAAACAATGTTCTCCCCCTTTTTGTCAAAAAACAAAAACAAGGTCAATAAGGGGTGACAATCAATTAGGATATCAATTGAAAATATGTCAATGAAGCATCTTGATACCAATTGAAAGTAAACAAAGATCAATAAATGTTATATGCTATATACATTCATGAAGAGGAAGACGCTAAGTTAGCTTCCCTACACATATGCATTACATGAAGGAGGGATGTTAAGCCCTAATCACATAACACACATTATGTAATGCATAAGAGGAGATGTGAAGCTCCCCCTACACACGTGTACCACATAAAGAAGAGATGTTAAGCTCTTCAATACACAATACACTCAACATGAATCTATATGTAGAAGAGATGTTAAGCTCTCCTTGCATATAGTCAATATAAATCAAAACTTTTGTATTTTTCTTTAAACAAAAATTTTTAGATACCAATTTAAAACACAAAACATCTTGATATCAAAAGATAGTATTTTTCTTTTAAGAATATGATATCAATTTAAATTATTTATTTATATATATTTTTTATCATAAAGCAAGGGAGTGAAAGGCAAATACCAATTGAAATATGAAAAACGAATTTTCTCCCCCTTTATGAAATACCAACAAAACACATGCATAAGCTTGTTTAAGAAACCAATTGAAAATTGAATCAATTGAAACAAAGTTAAAACTCAAGGTTTAGCATAAACAAAAATTTTGTGCTTAAAGATATAGGGATATAATAGCACAAATAAAACAAGTATATGTGTATGAAATAGAATGAGTACCAATCACAAATAGATGATACCAATTGAAAATATACATACACAATAATCATATGAGTATACAAAAAGATCAAAATGATACCAATTGAAAGAGTTCAATGATACCAATTGACATAACAATAAGTTCAAGTGTATACATCATATTACAATACCTCCCAATCAAGGTTCAAGTTTTAAATGATTTTCATTTTAAAGCATACATGAACATGATCTCTCATCCATCCTCTCATAAAGGGTAGGGGTTTTCAAAAATAGATTTGAAAATATGCTTAGTTTGAAAAACTCTACCATATGAAGAATACGATAACTAGTTAAATGGAAAATCTTTTAAACTAGTACGAAATCCTTCAAGCAAGGAATAAACTAAAAATAATTTTCATAAAACACATGTAAATCACATAGCACTTAAAAACACTCAATATTCGATAAAGTCCATACATACTCATGAAAACATACTCATGAAAAAAAATTGTGAGTGTACAAGAAATGTGTGACATGGCATTATGAAATATCCAATTAAGCTCAAAATTCCTTGAAACAAGAAAACATGTAAATCAATAAAACTTATTTAATCTTCAAGGTATATGTATGTCCTACACAAATTAAGGTATACATACATATCCAAACACAACGAGTCCACAAAGATATATGCATGAAGGCACGTGGCTCAAAAGGATGTATATATATAACAATAATTTGGATAAAATGGACATATACATAAAGTTAAACAAATAAACACGAAATCAAGAAAAACTGAATATTCATCAAAACAAATTTCATTTCAAGGTATATGTATGAATTGTCAACACAATAAGTATACATACATATTCCTAAACACAATTGAGTCCATATATATAAATTTGCATGAAAGGTAAATGACTCTAGGGGTATACATGTATATCTTAAAGTTTGGCAATACAAACATATACATGAAGTGAAACATACAATCATAAAACAAATCCAAAAATATGAATACAAGTCTAAAATGTATGGATCATCAAAACTAGACTATACTAGCACATCTAATGGGTTCAAATAAGCATTCAAGCACAAACATATATAGATTTATTTGTGGCCCACTATATGCACAAGTATATATCTTCTAGTTTTAATGAAAACTAACATCTAAACATGTAATCAAATCATGAAGCATAAAAACACGATATAAATCATTAAGAGTAGGTATATACTTGTATCATAAACATAAAGCATCAAAACAAGATCATAAACATCCATATGATCATTATGTATATGCATGTGTATTAGATCTAGGACATACATATTAGTTTAAAATAAGGTGAGGACACTAAAGATAGATCCATATAAACATGGGTGTCTCAAATAACTAAATATGTATATCACTATTCTAATAAACATGGCATAGGCATAATGAACAATAAAACATGACATGCTATAAATCAATGACATGAAAAGCATGTAAATTAAAACGGGAGTAAAGGATTGTCACCAAAACCGAAGAAGCAACTCTCCTTGTCTCCAAAACATGGTGGTCATCTCCACCAATCCTCCCTTGAAAGTGATGCATCCAATTGATAAGCTTTAAGTACGGAACGTATCCACTCCAAGGTGCCGCTACTCTCACGTCATGTGAGAGCCCACACCTACATCAAATAAAGGAGGGGTGGTCTTTGGTACCCATACTCTTTTGGGTCCATGGGGGTTAGTACCTTCTCTAAACCCAAACAAAATTCTTTGCTAAATTTGAAGTATGTAATCTATCATAACAAAATTTAGCAAGGTGGCCCTTACGTCCACAATGTGTACAAGTGTACACATGAGCATACATTGTGTGATGGTGTCCGTGAGGAGCATGTGTATGCCGTGGAGGGTGTGCATGAATAAATGGAACTTGTTTCTTTCGAAACAAAGATTCCAAGCGTGTATGCCCAACAACACATTGGCTCAAAGTGGAGCCCAAACAATCTACACTCTTCTTAAGCATGGATATATCATTGTTGATCAAAGAAGAAGTGTGGCATGCAATAGGTGAAGTGTGTGAAACTACCCTAGCATGGCAAATATGAGAAACAATATCATTTTTCAAAGATTTATTTTTATTTAAACAAATTTCTAATTCTTTTGAAATAAAATCAATTTCTCTCTTCAAAGAATCATTTTCTTTTAAAACAAATTCAACTTTTGAAGACAAAACATCATTATTTTTCAAAACATTATCACAATCATTTTTAGATTTAAAAATTTATTTTCTTTAAGTGCAAGATCAAGTTGAGACCTTAATGAATCCCTCTCATTAGCAATCTCCTCTTTCTCTTGCAAGACAACATCAAGTCTAGCAATCAAATTTTTATTATCATTATTAATGCCTAGACTTTTCTTTTTCAACAAATTATATTTTGTTGGCCCATAAGGTTACACTCTCCATTTGTTTAAAGTTTTGATGATAACAAACCAAATAGGAGCTATATGGTACTAATTAGTTTGTTGAGATAAGTTTCAGGTTTGTACCATAGTTTGGAGGCCATTGCTTAGCTATTGCAAGAAATTCTAGGTTCATGAAGCAAAGAAGGCTTTTTGCACATCAAGGAAGGAACATAGAAGAGAAGGCTCTAGCAAGGCATTGCATGGCTCAAGATTGCTCAAAAGACTCAATTAGATTTAGTTTTTAGTTTAGAGTTTTGTTAAAGAATAGTGAATAGGTTTGAAGCTCTATCACACACACGTTTTTGCGCACATCCTATTTCTAAGTTTATTTCATATAAATTATACAAAAAAAATATTTTGATACAAATCCTCTGCCTATATATCCATACTTATGTTTTAAACTAATTACTATTTAAAATATCTTCTGATAAAATTTTTATCTCCTCAAAGTTTTGTCTGAAAAATGATTTTTGGCCTGAGCCGGTCGACCGCCCCGGTCGACCGTGCCTGTGTCAGGTTTTGCCGGTCGACAGTCCGAGTCGACCGTAGTTCTGGCAATGCACGTATCAGTGTGCATGTCTCACGGTCGACCGGGACGGTCGACCGGGACGAGCCTGACTGCAAGTCCTTAGTCTCTGTTTGTTTCGGTCGACCGGGCCGGTCGACCGTAGCCTGCAACGGTCGCTTTCTTTATGCTTGCGGTCGACCGGGCCGGTCGACCGGACTAGCCGTTTGAACAGTAACGGCTAGTTTCTGAACAGGTTTAATTTTTGTCTTTTTCTCACTTAAGTGAGTTTAAATGACTTGTTTTGGGTTTAATACATTTTGATTAGCCTTAAAAATGTTTTATCTTCTAACCCTAGCCCTCTCCTATAAATAGGGGTGTTTGGGGAGAGATTGGATTACCTAATCATTACAAGAAAAATTCAAAAGTTTAAGGCATTCAAAAGAGCTTGGTTTCTTGGTTTTTGTGCTGAAATTCTCTCTCATTTTCTGAAGTGTTTTCAAGAATTCTCTGATTTCATTTTCTTTTCCCTTTACACACAAGAGCTTCAATTCTACTCATTATTCTCTAAGGAACTTTGTAAGGGAAGAGATTTTTGAAAGAGAGAGTTTGTGGTCTTTTGACTACTCAGAGATTACTTGTAATTGAAATTGTAGAGTTGGGTACTCCGTTGTATTCTTGATTTCTTTGTGATAGTGGAAGTAGCTAGAATCCTTCTGGGGAAGGCGGGGAGTAGAGCTGGGTGCTCGAACCTCGATAACATATCCTTGTGTTTGCGTTTGGTTTACTTTCTTGAGCTTCTTACTTTACTTTACTTGCACTTATTCTTGCTTATCATCATCATTGCAATATTTACTTGCTTTCATTCATCTTGTGAATCTTGTTGGGTGATTGTTGCATCTTAATTTTTTTAAATTGTCCATTGATTAGCATTGTCACCTATTCACCCCTCCTCTAGGTGACTTTTCAATTGGTATCAGAGCTTGGACTCTAGGTTTGGCTTAACATCCATAGAGAGATCCTTAAAATTTGCTAATCAACATTTTCATTCATACATTCATACACTAGTAAATATGGCCGATAACATTAAAACCCCTCCTAAATTTGATGGACTTAATTTCCCTATTTGGAAGGTTAGGATGACTATATTTTTGCAATCTTTGGGTAGCTTAGTGGCCAAGTCCTTGACCAAACCCTATGTAGCACCCGATAGTGATGAGAGCACTTGGACCGACTTCAACTTTAGAGAATATGAGGCTAACTCCAAGGCCCAAAACTCCCTATTAACCGCCTTGAATGAGGATGACCTTACACGGGTAATTCATTGCCAATCCGCCTATGAGATTTGGCAACATTTATTGGTCACACACGAAGGGACTTCACAAGTCAAGAGAGCTAAGATAGATCTCTTGAGGTCTCAATATGAGTCATTTAAAATGATTGATGATGAGTCTATTGATAGTATGATTACAAGATTTACTAAAATCACTAATGGTCTTTCTTCCTTAGGTGATGACATCTCCAACGATCAAAAGGTGCGGAAAGTGATTCAGGCTCTTCCGTCTTCATGGGAGATAAAGGCCACCACCTTAAAAGAATTGAACGACAAGGACGAGATGGACCTCATTAGTCTCATTGGGAACCTAAAGACCCATGAGATGGAGAAGAAGGCAAGAGAAGAGGCCACTACTTCAAAGAAGAAATCCATAGCCTTCAAGACTTCATCCACCAATGATGACGATGAAGAAGACGAAGAAGAAGATGAGGAGCTAACTCTACTTGTGCGGAACGTCAAGAGGTTGTACCGGAAGAACAAGCTAAACTTCCGGAGAAAATTTGAAGGCAAAGAGGAGAGAAGGATCATTTGCTACAATTGCCGCAAACCCGGACATATCATGGCGGATTGCCCGGAGTTCAAGAAGAAGATGACTTCCTCCTTCAAGCCAAAGAAGCCGGAGGAAAAGAAAGCATACAAGGCAACGTGGGATTCGGAAAGCGAGTCCGAAGAAGAGGTGGATACGGCAAACATGTGTTTCATGGCAAACACTCCAAAGGTAACCTCTCAATCTCTTGATGATGAAGATGATGAATTAAGTAAGGAAGTTCTTGTACATGCTTTTGTTGAACTTTCTGAAACTTATGATAACAAGAAACTTGAATGCTTAAAATTGCAAAAGGAAGTTGCTTTTCTCAAAAATCAACTTTCTATGGTTTCTAAAGAAAAGGATGATATTTCTTCTAATCTTATTTCTATTCAAAATGAGTTTAATGCCTACAAGGTTTCTTGTAAGGGAAAATCTCCTATTGTTGATGAAAAAGAAATTTCCTCTTTAAAAACTAAAATGGTTGATTTTGAAAATTTTTTGAAAGATTGTGCTTTTAACACTAAGAAACTTGAAGAAAAATTTTCTAAAAAGCACACCCCTCATGCTAAAGATTCACATGTTAAGTCTACTCATGCTCACACTACACATAACACTTCTCATGCTAGATCTTTTCATGCTCACAATTCCCATGCTCACAAATCACACACTCACTATGCTTTTAAATATGGTAGAGTATATAGATGCACATATTGTGGTAAAAATGGGCATTTGGCTAAATTTTGTTATGACCAAGTTAATAGATCAAATAATCTTGTTTGGGTTAATGAAACTAACCCTTTAGGACCCAAGAAAATGTGGGTACCAAAATCAAGTCCTAAATTATTTGATGTAGGTACACACCAAGGCTCCAAGACGTAGGGAGCGGTGGTACCTTGATAGTGGTTGTTCAAGACACATGACATGGGACATCAATAACTTCACAACCCTATCAAGGTACATGGAAGGTGGCACCGTCACCTTCGGGGATGACTCCAAAGGAACTATCATCGGTATAGGTAACATTCAAATTGGTGCATCTCCTATTATAGAAAATGTTATTTTAGTAGATGGTTTAAAACATAATTTGCTTAGCAATAGTCAACTTTGTGACCGTGGACTTAAAGTTATTTTTGATGATTCTTCTTGCAAGATTTTTGATGTTAAATCCGATGTTTGTATTCTTACCGGTTTTCGTGACAATAATGTTTATATCATTGACATGCTTAATTTAGATTGTTCTACTAAATGCTTGAATGCTTTTGATGAAAATTCTTGGCTTTGGCATAGAAGATTAGGACATGCATCTTTTGACCATCTTTCTAGGATTAATTCAAAGGAATTGGTGAAGGGTATACCTTGCTTGAAGTTTGAGAAAGACCGCATTTGTGGTGCGTGCCAACTTGGGAAACAAACCAAGTCTTCCTTCAAACCAATCAAGGATATCATGTCAACTAGGCCTTTAGAATTAATTCATATGGATCTTTTTGGACCTACTAAAACTAAGAGTTTAAATGGTAGTAGATATGCATTTGTTTTAGTTGATGATTTTTCCCGATTTACTTGGGTTTTCTTCTTGGAACACAAAGATCAAACTTTTTCTCATTTTAAGATTTTTCGAAAAAGAGTTGAAAAAGAAAAAGGTTTTTCGATTTTGAAAATAAGAAGTGATAGAGGTGGTGAGTTTGTTAACCAACTCTTCATGACTTATTGTGATGAAAAGGGAATTAAGCATGAAATGTCTTGTCCTAGAACTCCACAACAAAATGGAGTTGTAGAAAGGAAAAATTGAACACTTCAAGAGATGGCTAGGACAATGATAAGTGAGTATGACCTCCCTCAATATCTATGGGCCGAGGCCGTAAACACCGCATGCTATATATCAAATCGTATTTATTTATGTAAAAATTCTTCCAAAACATCTTTTGAAATGTATCATTCTAGAAAACCTAATGTTGCATATTTCAAAGTTTTTGGATGCAAGTGTTTTGTTTTGAACACTAAAGATAACTTGGGTAAATTTGATGCTAAGGCTTATGAAGCAATCTTTGTTGGATATTCTACAACTAGTAAAGCTTATAGAGTATTCAATAGATCTTCACTTACCATTGAAGAATCCATGCATGTTAAATTTGAAGAATCTAATGTGGTTGTTGAGAATGTTGTAGAGATTGAACCATTAGGTGAAGACATGGAGAGACTATCCTTGAAGGACTCACCCGCTCAAGAAGATAAGAAAGAATCAATTGGTGATGTTCAAGAGGATAAAGAGGAAAGCTCTCAACCGCTTCCTAAAGCTTGGAGATACGCTACAAATCATCCCAAGGAGCTCATCTTAGGTGATGCATCTAAAGGGGTAACAACTCGCTCCAAACTCCATGACCTATGTGGGAATTTTGCTTTCATTTCTCATTTTGAACCCAAAAGCATCCTCGAAGCCGAGGCGGACTCATATTGGTTACTAGCCATGCAAGAGGAACTCAATCAATTTGAGCGCAACCAAGTTTGGCACCTTGTTCCTAGGCCCCACGATCGACCAATAATTGGTACTAAGTGGATCTTTAGAAACAAGATGGATGAGTCCGGAAATGTGATTAGGAATAAGGCTAGGTTAGTGGCCCAAGGTTACACTCAAGTTGAGGGAATTGACTTTGAGGAGACCTTTGCACCCGTAGCACGGCTTGAAGCCATACGGATGACACTAGCTTTTGCATCTTTCAAAAATTTTAAACTTTTTCAAATGGATGTGAAAAGTGCATTTTTGAATGGTTTTATAAATGAAGAAGTTTATATTGCTCAACCTCCCGATTTTATTGATCATCTTCACCCCGATTTTATTTTTAAACTTGATAAAGCTTTGTATGGATTGAAACAAGCTCCAAGAGCTTGGTATGAAAGGTTTTCTAGTTTTCTCATTTCAAATGATTTTATTAAAGGCAAAGTAGATACAACACTATTCACTAAGCATGTTGATAATGACATTTTAATTGTGCAAATTTATGTTGATGATATAATTTTTGGTTCTACTAATGAGTTTTTATGCAAGGAATTTGAAAAGGTTATGCAATGTGAATTTGAAATGTCTTCAATGGGTGAGCTTAATTTCTTTCTTGGACTCCAAATCAAGCAATTGCAAGATGGGAACTTCATATGTCAAGCCAAATACGCAAAGGAACTCGTAAAGAGGTTTGGACTTGAAGACTCAAAGGTTTGCAACACTCCCATGGCAACTACAACCAAACTTGATAAGGATGACCAAGGTAAAAATGTTGATATTAAATTGTTTAGAAGCATGATAGGTAGTCTTTTGTATTTGACGGCAAGTAGGCCGGATATCATGTTTAGTGTGTGTCTTTGTGCTAGATTTCAATCGTGTCCCAAAGAGTCTCATCTTATTGCGGTAAAACGCATTATTCGTTATATTAAGGGAACGATTGGAATGGGTCTATGGTATCCGAAAACCGGAGATTTCTCAATGACGAGTTATTCGGATGCCGACTATGCGGGTTGTAAAGTAGATAGAAAGAGTACTAGTGGGACATGTCAATTTCTTGGTAATTGTCTTGTTTCATGGTCCTCTAGGAAACAAAATTCCGTAGCTTTCTCAACCGCCGAGGCGGAGTATGTTGCCGCGGGGGCTTGTTGTGCACAAATCCTTTGGATGAAACATACTCTCCTTGATTATGATTTGCATTTTGACCATATAAAAATATTTTGTGATAATACTAGTACTATACATATGACAAAGAATGCAAATCAACATAGTAAGACCAAACACATTGAGATTAGATATCACTTTCTTAGAGATCATTTTGAGAAAGGAGATATAGATATTGATTATGTTTCTACGGATTTGCAACTAGCCGATATTTTCACTAAACCACTTGATTTTGCTAGATTTTCTTTCAATTGTGGTGAACTTAATGTTTGTGTTATTGAATAAAAATGTTTTCATAACCCTTTTTGATGTATGACAAAAAGGGGGAGAATGAGTTTTTATGATAGAAATATAAGTTCATATGGTTTTGGTTCCATATGAGTTTATATATGTTTTTCATGTTTTTAATTTTTGATGTATTTTCATGAATTCTTGTAATTTGAGTTTAAGTGTTTTGCAAGTGTTTTATATTTTTCATGGTTTTTGGTTTCATGAAGTTTACTTGCAAATTACAAATTACATTGTTTTTCCTTGTTTAATATAGCATAATTTGAGGGGGAGTTTTCTCCTCCCCTATATTTTTGTTTATAGCCTATTTGTTTTGTCATCATCAAAAAGGGGGAGATTGTTGGCCCATAAGGTTACACTCTCCATTTGTTTAAAGTTTTGATGATAACAAACCAAATAGGAGCTATATGGTACTAATTAGTTTGTTGAGATAAGTTTCAGGTTTGTACCATAGTTTGGAGGCCATTACTTAGCTATTGCAAGAAATTCTAGGTTCATGAAGCAAAGAAGGCTTTTTGCACATCAAGGAAGGAACATAGAAGAGAAGGCTCTAGCAAGGCATTGCATGGCTCAAGATTGCTCAAAAGACTCAATTAGATTTAGTTTTTAGTTTAGAGTTTTGTTAAAGAATAGTGAATAGGTTTGAAGCTCTATCACACACACGTTTTTGCGCACATCCTATTTCTAAGTTTATTTCATATAAATTATACAAAAAAATATTTTGATACAAATCCTCTGCCTATATATCCATACTTATGTTTTAAACTAATTACTATTTAAAACATCTTCTGATAAAATTTTTATCTCCTCAAAGTTTTGTCTGAAAAATGATTTTTGGCCTGAGCCGGTCGACCGCCCCGGTCGACCGTGCCTGTGTCAGGTTTTGCCGGTCGACAGTCCGAGTCGACTGTAGTTCTGGCAATGCACGTATCAGTGTGCACGTCTCACGGTCGACCGGGACGGTCCACCGGGACGAGCCTGACTGCAAGTCCTTAGTCTTTGTTTGTTTCGGTCGACCGGGCCGGTCGACCGTAGCCTGCAACGGTCGTTTTCTTTATGCTTGCGGTCGACCGGGCCGGTCGACCGGACTAGCCGTTTGAACAGTAACGGCTAGTTTCTGAACAGGTTTAATTTTTGTCTTTTTCTCACTTAAGTGAGTTTAAATGACTTGTTTTGGGTTTAATACATTTTGATTAGCCTTAAAAATGTTTTATCTTCTAACCCTAGCCCTCTCCTATAAATAGGGGTGTTTGGGGAGAGATTGGATTACCTAATCATTACAAGAAAAATTCAAAAGTTTAAGGCATTCAAAAGAGCTTGGTTTCTTGGTTTTTGTGCTGAAATTCTCTCTCATTTTCTGAAGTGTTTTCAAGAATTCTCTGATTTCATTTTCTTTTCCCTTTACACACAAGAGCTTCAATTCTACTCATTATTCTCTAAGGACCTTTGTAAGGGAAGAGATTTTTGAAAGAGAGAGTTTGTGGTCTTTTGACTACTCAGAGATTACTTGTAATTGAAATTGTGGAGTTGGGTACTCCGTTGTATTCTTGATTTCTTTGTGATAGTGGAAGTAGCTAGAATCCTTCTGGGGAAGGCGGGGAGTAGAGCTGGGTGCTCGAACCTCGATAACATATCATTGTGTTTGCATTTGGTTTACTTTCTTGAGCTTCTTACTTTACTTTACTTGCACTTATTCTTGCTTATCATCATCATTGCAATATTTACTTGCTTTCATTCATCTTGTGAATCTTGTTGGGTGATTGTTGCATCTTAATTTTTTTTTAAATTGTCCATTGATTAGCATTGTCACCTATTCACCCCCCCTCTAGGAGACTTTTCATATTTTTCAATCAATTTTTCACAAACAATTGATAGTTCTTCATTTAAAGCATGGGGATCAACAAAATCATTTGAAGAACTAGCACAATCATCTCTATCTAGTTGAGATTCCGAATGTACCTCAAGGGAGTCATTCCCTTGGACCATTAAGCATTGAGAGTCGGATTCTCCACTAGACTCCTCTTCTTGGATTTGCACTTGAAGCTTGGAGGTGTTGGTGGTTGTCAACAAATTCCACACTGCAAAGGCGGAATCAATGTTAGAAACACGTAAAAGATAATCTTTAGATAATGTGCTTCTAATAGCCTCAAGGGCTTGTGCATTGGCCCCTATATGATTGCGATCTCCAAGATAGCATTTCTTGGTGGTCGCAAGAAAGACATGCAAACCTAGGGTCTTCAAATAGCTACTCATCATAACCTTCCAAATCTCAAGTCTAGAAATGTCAAACATAGGAGGGCTATCCATGAGGGCAAACTAAAATGTGTGCAAGCAAACAAATGTGCAAATGCAAATGAAGATTAGCAAACAAATGGATCTCACTCCTAGGATGTTAAGCCTAAGTATCAGGAGCACTAGCTCTGATACCAATTGAAAAACACCTAGAGGGGGGTGAATAGGTGTAAGTGCTAATCTAGTGAACTAAATGCGCTAAATGCGGAAGCTTAAAACTATTCCTGCAACACAATTAATACAATCAACAAGTGTAGCTGAATTCCCCGTGAAGGGCTCTGGACTAACTCCTCTTGATTCCCCTTGAATGGGTTGAGGTGCTATGTGAAGCTCTTGTTGATTAAGTACAAGTGAGGCACACACAAACAACCAAGCATATAAGATGATATATCAATATGAATATATGCAAGGCACAAATGCAAGCAATATATGATATGAATGAAGTATGATGCTTTGCACAAATAAATGAGAGAGAGTTAGAGGGACAAGTGGATCAAACGCTAACAACAAGATATGTTTCGAGGTTCGAGCACCCAGCTCTACATCCCCGCCTACACCACCGTGTAGGATTTCCAATCCACTATAGGAGTACCGAACTCCTCTCTCAATGCCACCGAGGCAATACAACCACAATCCACCTCTACCGAAGAGGGATAAGGCCCGTAGCCAATACAAACACAATCACCTCTACCAAAGAGGGATCCAAACCAATACCACTCCGATCAACCTCTAGTGAGAGGTGGAGTTTGGTTGTAAACCCTCTTCGGTAGAGGCGTTGGTTGTTGTTTGGCTACGGGCCTACCCCTCGGTTGTGAGGCGGTGTTTGAGAGAGGAGTTCGGTACTCCCTTGTTGTAAAAATCCTTCTCGGTGAAGGTTCCCTCGGTGGGAGTCCTCGGTGGACGTTATAGTGGATTGGAAATCCTACACGGTGGTGTAGGCGGGGATGTAGAGCTGGGTGCTCGAACCTCGAAACATATCTTGGCCTTTGCGTTTGATCCACTTGTCTCTCAACTCTCTCTCTCTTTACATTTGTGCAAAGCATCATTCTTATTGCCATATCATTCATATCATCATACTTGCTTGTGTTGCCTTGCATATTTCATATTGCTATATCTTGTATATGCTTGGTTGTTTGTGTGTGCCTCACTTGTACTTAATCAACAAGAGCTTCACATAGCACCTCAACCCATTCAAGGGGAATCAAGAGGAGTTAGTCCAGAGCCCTTCACAGGAAATTCGGCTACACTTGTTGATTGTATTAAGTGTGTTTGCAATAATTTGCATTAGCTTCCGCATTTAACGCATTTAGTTCTTAGATTAGCACTTACACCTATTCACCCCCCTCCCTCAACAACCTCAAACAATCTCTTTTTCTCTCTTTTCCACAAAACAAAGATCCTAAATATATTAGGATAGAAGATATAGCTCAAGTGTGAAAACTAGGTGTTTGAAAAACAAGCAACAAAGAAAAACACTTGGAAAAATTCTTGCAAAAGATATAAAATGAAAACCAAGACAAATCTCCCAAAATACTCTTTTCTTTGATTTTTCCAAAACCTAAAACAAATAAGATGAATTCTTTTTGGCCCAAAAACACTTTTGAAATCTTTTAAAAACACTTCAGAAAACTGAGAATTTTTGCTCTTTAAAATCTTGGCTAAAACCTCAAACAAATGGGGTATTTATAGCCCAAACAGAAAACTAGCCGTTAGGCTGATGTGGCAGCCTGACAGGCTAACGGTCGACCGGCCCGGTCGACCGCCAACGGTCAGAAATGTGACCGTTGGGCAACCACGGTCGACCGGCCCGGTCGACCCAAACAAACAGAGAGCTCTGCTCTCAGACCCGGTCGACCCGGACGGTCGACCGTCCAAAGTCTGCCAAACGTGCACAGATCTGTGCACGTCGGTCGACCGGCCCGGTCGACCGACTTTACCCAAGTCGACTAGGTCAGTTTGACTAGTCGACTGGTTGAAGCCTGGAACAGAAATCTGGGTCAGAAAACCAGTTTAAAAATATTTTGAAAAATCTTTTAAGTCTTCTAAAAATCCACAAAACTTGTTTTTAACATTTTATATTAAAACACAAACAAGTGATAAAAATTTCAAGACATATATCAATCAAATCAATTCATTTTTGAGTCTTGCAAATTTTATCAAAACCAACACTTGTATTTTTATCAAACTTGATTTTTCAATACATGAATAGGGAAGTCAAAATAAGTTTGTATAAGTCATTTAAGCATGTATGTATAACTAGAATACATCTACTATACATATAAACCATGTAAACTTGTTTTGATCAAACTATTCATGAAAATCAAATCCAAAACATGAAACTTGTGTGTGTATGTGCACTTGAGCATATCAACTATACTAAGCTTTACAAATGGATCTAAAACACACTATCTAAACTAGGATACCTAAGTCTTCTTGATGATCTTCATCTTCAAGTTGACTTGCTCCAAAACTCCATCCATGGGCTAGGCAATGTGTGATCTTGAAGTTTTGGCCCTGGAATCACCATGAAAAGCTTCTAAACTCCTTGTTGAAGCTAATCATCAACTAATATCTTGGTTAATGAATCTGAAAGTTAAACAACACAAGATTATTAGTAAACATAACTACATGAGTTAATCATCATTAAAACTAGGGTGGAAGGCCTTTGGGCCAACAGTAGAAAGTATTATTGCGGTTCTCCTGCATCGATCGGCTGGTCGATGACGTCTTCGAATTCTGGTAGGCGGTTCTTTAGTTGTCACAATTGAAAAACCAATGCTTGTAGGTATTTCAAGTGGATGGATACAAAAGAAGATAAAGTCACAAGCTCAAAATCTACAAAGTGAATACCAAGGGAAGAAGTAAATGGAGAGCTGATACTAAAATTTTGTGAAACTCCCCAATTGATGTACTGCAGGGGAATGTTATGGAGGTAAACACAAAGATTTTGCAGCTGAAGTAAAGAACAAAGAGTTTATTGTGGAAAAGAGGAGAACTACAATATGTCTCGTTGTTATGGTTTTTTTTGGTAACTCCGAATTTTGTTGAAACAATGACCAAGAAATCATGATATTATAATATAACAGATTGTTCTTAATGAAAATCTTTATCTTCCAATGTGTTTCAATTTTTTATGAGTTGATATTTCAATTTTCACTGTGAGACTTTGATTTGTTCATAAGTGCATATTCTCACCCATTTTGCATAAGAAAAGTTGTTTCAAAGTAATATGAGTGTTTCAGTAAGTAAAAAAACTCTTTAGTAGATTCATAATAGTCTCAACAAAATCTCTTAACTTTTATAACGGTCTCAGCATACTCTTTATGCTTTCAAAAAGGCTCAAAACATCATCAAACTTTCATTACAATATATAAAAAAAACCCAATAACTTATATCATTGAAATCAAAGCACCACTTCAACTTTCTAAAAAAATCACACAACCCATCTCAATATAAAGAGTACAATCAATCTTACAAAGCCTACAAGAAAATTTCTCCCAACTTCAATCTTACAGAACATAAAAGGTAGATAGACAGAAACACAAACTTTGTCAACTTCAATCTTACAAAACATAAAAGCACGGTAGCCAAAAACACAAACTTGCCAACTTCAATTTTAAAACATAAAAGCAAGGTAGCTAAGAACACAAATTTCATTACTTCCAAATATCCAAATTCCTCTCAACTTCAATACTTCCAAATATCAGATGATCCATCACTATATTTTGATATTAGGCATTAAAGTTTACAAATGTCCGACCATCAACTCATTCAAAAGTACTCAAAGTCATATAGAAATATCAGTGTTGAGTTAGATTTGACACTTGAAAACTTTGGGATTCAATTATTAATGGAGCTGGTTGATTAACCTGTGCTCCAACATATTGTGCAATGCCATCATGAGACACCCCCCAGTTAAAGCTATATTTCTGTACCTCATGTTGGAAAGAGAGGATATTACCAAGGAGGAGTTGTCGTCAGGTTTGCCAAGTGTTGTCGAAGATCGCCAAGGAAGTCGATGACGAAAGGCAAAGGGGATGACAGCAGGAAATAGTAGCAGCAATAGAAAAACAGGCAGGTCGGTCGACCGGGCCAGTCGACCGACATGCACAGCATGCACAGGGTCTTAGGCGGTCGACCGGCCGATGACAACAACCAATAGAGAATCTCACAGATCTCCAAGCACAAAGAACAGCCAAATAACACAAGAAGAAGACACAAATCACAACACACGATTTAACGAGGCTCGGCCTCAATGCCTACGTCCTCGGGGCAATTCAATGGAGAGATTAATTACTAGGAAGATGATTACAATAATTAGCAGCCTCTTTGAATGCAAGAGAGCTCTAGCTTATCCTTTTTTTTCGCAGGTACTAAACCCTAGAAATCAACATTAGGCTTAAATACCCAGATTTACGGAACAACAGATTTTCGCCCAAACCCGACTGTCGGTCGATTGACTGGTCGACCGACCTCCTCTCCGGTCGACCGGACCTGTCGACCGAAATTACCAGAGAGTTTGGTTCTTACAGTCAGGTATTTCGGACGACCGGCCGGTCGACCGCCTAAGACCCTGTGCATGCTGTGCATGTCGGTCGACCGGCCCGGTCGACTGACCTGCCTGTTTTTCTGCTGCTGATATTTCCTGTTGTCATCCCCTTTGCCTTTCGTCATCGACTTCCTTGGCGATCTTCGACAACACTTGGCAAACCTGACGACAACTCCTCCTTGGTAATATCCTCTCTTTCCAACAATTCTCCACCTCGGTGAAGATTTTCAAATCTGAGCCGAACACCGACTCGATAGTGGCTGCACCAACGTGGTTGCCTACGTACCCCTGCCCACGGGATCAAGCCGTCTGTAGTTCACCCAAATGAGCTTCAGCAAGCTCATACCACCCGAAGGACATGGAGCAAAGCTTTGCAATGTGCAAACTTCACTCCCGATACCACCTTCGTAAGCATATCGGCCGGATTCTCCGAAGTATGAATCTTCAACAAGTCGATGTCACCTTCCTCCAGAATCTCCCGAACGAAATGGTACCTGACATCAATATGCTTCGTCCTTGCATGATAGACCTGGTTCCTTGCCAAGTAGATGGCGCTCATGCTGTCACAGTTAATCTTCAGCATATCCTGTTCCACACCCAAATCATCAAGCAACCCCTGAAGCCAAATTGCCTCCTTCATGGCCTCTGTCATAGCCATGTACTCAGCCTCTGTGGTCGACAAAGCGACGGTAGACTGCAGTGTGGAGCGCCAACTCACCGGTGCTTGTGAGAATGTGAAGACATATCCCGTCATCGACCGGTGTTTGTCAAGGTCACCTGCATAGTCTGAATCCACATACCCTATGCACTCTTGCTTTTCGGTGTTGTCCTTCTCAAACACTAGGCCTACATCAACTGTTCCCTTGATGTATCTCAGGATCCATTTCACAGCTTCCCAATGACCCTGTCCCGGATCATGCATATAACGACTCACCATGGAGACTGCCTGTGATAGATCTGGCCTCGTACACACTATAGCGTACATCAAGCTACCAACCGCACTGGCATAGAACGTGAGACATATACTCACGCTCTTCAACACTCCTTGGAGATATCTTTGCTGACAATTTGAAGTGTGGCGCCATAGGTATACTAACAGACTTAGTATCCTTGCTGATATTAAACCTCTGCAGTACCTTCTCCAAATAGCCCTTCTGAGTCAAACTTACCCTGCCAGCTCTCCTGTCTCTAGTGATCTCCATGCCCATACTTTCCTTACTTCGCCCAGGTCCTTCATCTCAAACTCTAATGATAGAACTTTCTTCAGAGAATCAATAGCAGATCTCGACCTCGATGCAATTAACATATCATCTACATAAAGAAGTAGATAAATATTTTCACCTGATGGTAACTTGTTGTAGTACACACATGGATCATAATGGCTACGTGTGTACTTCTTCTTCCTGATGAAGCTATCAAATCGCTTGTACCACTGTCTAGGAGACTGCTTCAATCCGTACAGCGACTTCTTTAGCTTGCATACTAACTCTTCCTTCCCTGCAGTTTTGTAACCTGTGGGCTGTGTCATATAGATCTCCTCCTCAAGATCGCCGTGGAGAAAGGCGGTCTTCACATCAAGTTGGTCAAGGTCCAACTCATTTTGCGCAACCAAGGCCAATAGAATCCGAATTGATGAGTGTTTAACTACCGGGGAGAACACCTCGTTATAGTCAATTCCTTCCTTCTGAGCGTAGCCTTTAGCCACCAACCTTTCCTTGTAGCGCACTGCATCTTCTTGGAGAGATCCTTGCTTCTTAGCAAACACCCACTTGCATCTTATGCCTTCTTCCCCTTGGGCAACTTGGTGAGTTCTCATGTGTTGTTCTTGTAGAGAGATTACATCTCTTCATTCATGGCCTCTTTCCACATCCTTGCTTCCGAACTGATCTCAGCTTCTCTGAAGGTAGATGGAATAGCCTCCTCAACAACTGGAAATGCATACGCGACGACCATATCAGTGGTGAGCCAGCCTGGTCTTCTAGTGTTCCTTCGTGGTCTTTCAACTGCAGTAGGATCTAGAACAGTACCCATGACCTGCTCCTGACCCTCTTCAACATCTTCAGCATCTTCTTCAACTGCTTGATCACCACCCTGTGTCACCTCAGGAATGATCCGAGCGAATACTGAATCCTCTAGAGATGGTGGATCTGCATCAATCTCCACCTGCTGCAATAGCTCCTTAGTCTTGCTGGTCTCCACCTGCTGAGAGACCGTAGGCTTCATCAAAGAAGCCTCATCAAACGTGACATCCCTTCTGAGTATGAACTTGTGTCCTTTTGGTCCCAAATCTTGAACCCCTTGGTTCCTCGCTTGAAGCCAACGAACACCCCTTTCTTTGCCCTTGGATCCAACTTGTCTTCTCTGACATGGTAGTAGGCTGGACATCCGAAGACCCGTAGCAAATTATAGTCCCCAACAGCTTTCCCTGACCTAGCTTCAAGAGGAGTCTTCCCCCCTATTGCAGACGACGGCAACCTATTGACTAGGTGGCATGCATACGCCAAAGCTTCAGCCCAAAACTTCTTTGGCAGTCCTGCATTGGATAACATACACCGAACCTTCTCTAGTAAAGTTTGGTTCATCCTCTCAGCCACCCCATTTTGTTGCGGAGTCTCTCTTACCGTGAAGTGTCTCTCTATGCCCTCATCAAGGCATAGCTGTAGGAAAGGATCTGATTTGTACTCTCCTCCATTATCAGAACGGAGGACCTTGACCTTCCTTCCCGTGCTTCTCTCCAGATTAGCCTTCCACTTCACGAACAGTTCTAGGACTTCATCTTTGTGTCGCATAGTGTACACCCAACAACGCCTAGAATAGTCATCGATGAACGACACAAAATAGTGGTTACCTCCAATCGATGCAGTCTTGGTAGGTCCCCATACATCCGTGTGAACATAGTCAAGAATACCCTCTGTGCAGTGTGAAGCTGTGCCAAACTTCACCTTGGTCTTCTTGCCCATGATGCAATGTTCACAGAGATCTAACTTGCAGGTCTCGGCACCCTTCAGCAACCCTTTCTTCACAAGAGCTTGCAATGATTTCTCCCCTGCATGTCCCAGCCTCATGTGCCACAGCCGGGTTGAATCTTCCTTTTGACTGGTAGAAGCTGCCACCTGCCCTGTCACCGTACTACCCTTCAAGTAGTACAAGTTGTTCCGGCGATCAGCCTTCAACACCACCATCGAACCCTTTGTCATTTTAAGAACTCCCTCCTTAATAGACACTCCAAGGCCCAATGATTCCAAAGCTCCTACAGAAATCAAGTTCCTCTTCAACTGAGGTACAAACCTCACTTCTTTCAGCTCCCTCACCATCCCATCAAACATCCTGATTGGAATAGTACCAACACCCTCCATGATGCACGGATGATCATCACCCATGACGACTGAACACCCCTCCAGCTTCTCAAAACTGGAAAACCAGTCTCGATTAGGACATACATGATATGTTGCACCTGTGTCTAAGATTCACTCGTTTTCACCCGAGTAGCCTATGACGGGAGTAGTAACTGAAAAGGAGAACACTGAAGAATCAAAGTCTGAAGCAAATCTCGCATTGGTTGTTGTCATCGGCGCACAACACCTCAGAGTTACACTTTTGTGACCTCTCCTTGACTGAGCTTTCATTCTTTGATTACTACTCATTAATCAACCAACCTAAGTTATAATAAAAATA